>JAVSBS010014755.1:0-42427 GCA_033124195.1 Coracias cyanogaster | reverse complement strand
CATATTGAATGATTTCAAAGAACCCAGAAACAAGAACTAAAATCAATTAAGGGCTCAAAAATTCTCATATGAAACAGACTAGAATTTTAGAAAGGTGTGAGATCTGGCAAACAGCAACAAATTGTAAAGAACATAAAGAACAGATAAGAAATTAGAAACTTAGGAAAAAAACAGCTTCATGACAAACAAGAAACTAAAAATGTGTCCTTAAGTCAAGTTAGGTGTGAAAGAACTGCCTTTTCATCCCATTTGTAATCATACTGTGGAACATGCAGCATTTTTCTATACAGCTTTCCACATTCATAAGGCATTATGCATATTTATATCTATGACACATATATATGAATATATTTTAAGGACTTTGTTAATTGTTCTCTGCAACAGATGACAAAGAATGGTACAGTGGAATCTGAAGAAGCTAATACGCTGACGCTGGATGACATTTCTGATGATGATATTGATCTCGACAACACTGAAGTAGATGAGTACTTCTTTCTACAACCCCTGCCAACAAAAAAGCGAAGGGCATTGCTGCGAGCTTCTGGGGTGAAGAAGATTGATGTGGAAGAAAAACACGAGCTGCGGGCCATCCGCCTGTCCAGAGAGGATTGTGGCTGTGACTGCCGTGTGTTCTGTGATCCGGAAACGTGCACTTGCAGTCTCGCAGGCATAAAATGTCAGGTAAATGTCCATATTACTGTCCCTATTTACCTATCGAGGGGAGCAGTGTGTGTGCTTGCACACACATGTTCTATTTGTTGCTAAAGTTATAACTACTGGAAATTAATTAATAATTAGGTGACAACACTTGTGGATCTCAAATCAGTTTTTTACTGCCCAGATTTAAGAATATATGGTGTGCAATACAGACAGTCTCCTTAAACTTAATTTTATTATTGGTTTAGGCCATACATTTTTTAGGATTTTGCCTTGTTCTTGTACGAATAATCTGCTCCTCATGTTCCTGTTTAGCCTTTATTTAAATATGCAGACAACAGAAGAATCAGTAGCCTGCAGATTTCAGAAGGGGTATTGCCTTTATTTTAGAGACAATTCACATACTGTCTAAATGTAAATTGCAGTCCAAACTCAGTGAGAAACAATAAATGAAACTCTGTGGTTCTATCCATTATTTGACATGCATGATACTTAAAATGCATGCATGATCAAGCTGCATGTAGGCAATAAAAAGTGCGTTGGCTAATGGAGCAGGTAGTTTTTCCTGTGCAGACTGAGAAGGTATTTTGTGTTGTACAGCTGTAAACATCCCAAAATGTTCCCTAGAAGATGTTTCTACTAATTCTCCTGAGTTATTGTTATGCAGCTGAGTTAATTTCTTCCTAAATGCATTTTTAATCATTTCTTAAATCCAAGCTAAATTTCCTCTGCTGTTTTAAATAGTATATGCTCTTTGCTGTTCCTGTTTTCATCTTCACATGTGGCAAAGAGGTACTAGATTATGTAATACGGTTCTTCTCTGCATCACATTTGATGTTCAGGTACTCTAGTGTAGACAAAAATCATAGACCTTAAGTTATTTAACTGAACTGTACAACACAGGGATTTAGTCACGTATTTAGAAATTTAAGGTGGCTATTATTAGATACATAAGTTCTGCCCACAGTCTGTTTAGCTTGCAATATTGCATCTACAAGGGATTGGAATCTCTTTTAAAATGTGTGTGAGTTTTTATTCCTGATTTCTGTGGTCAGGTGTCCCCACTGGCAACTTTATACAGGTTTTTATATTGAATTCATTTTATTTCAGTAGGTTTCTAGTTTTCATGATTTTTACCAAATTTTAAGACTCACTCTGGTAATGTTTTTGCCTGGATTTGAGCGCAACAGGAAGTAAAGCTGTAGCAGATGCATAAATCAAAAAAGTACCTGTTTTTTGTTCCACTGTGTAACGCTTTCACGTGTGGAGCAGAAACCCACGTTTCCTGCTCTGCCACATTGCTGCGTGTGTGGGTGGGTCCCTTACTGTTCCCAGCAGTGGTGCTCCACGCCAGGGCTGGCGCTGAGCGATTGTTCGCTGAGACTGTTCTCACAAGTACCTCCCAAGGTGAATCACCACACTTGGCTATTGCATTTCTCTAGCCTGTCTAGGCTCTGTCATATCACCAGGCCCTGCTACATGTTGTTAATCCGTATTCTGTTTTTTTGAAAGGTGGATCGTATGTCTTTTCCATGCGGTTGCACTAAAGAAGGGTGTAGCAATACAGCAGGTAGAATTGAATTTAACCCTATCCGTGTACGGACTCACTTTTTGCACACAATAATGAAACTTGAATTGGAGAAAAATAGAGAGCAGCAAGTTCCAGCGTTAAATGGCTGCCACGGTGAGCTAAGTGGACACAGTAGTTCTATGAGTCCAGGACCACATCCGGTTGAATATTCAATTGCCGAAAATTTTGAGATTGAAACCGAACCTCCGGCTGCGGTTATGCATTCTCAGTCAGCCGAGGACTTGGACTGCCCAGGGGAAGAGGAGGAAGAGGAGGATGGGAGTAGCTTTTGTAGTGGAGTTACAGATTCTAGCACACAGAGTTTAGCTCCTAGTGAATCAGATGATGATGAAGAGGAAGATGAAGATGAGGAGGAAGATGATGAGGAAGAAAAAGCAGATGATTTTGCAGAAAGCATGGGCTCTCATACTGATATGGTGCCTCTTCCTTCTGTCCTTTGCTACTCTGATGGAACTGCTGTGCATGAAAACCACTCTAAAAATGCCTCGTACTATACTAACTCTTCAAATCTGTATTACCAAATAGAGAACCACGTTGCTGGCACTGCGAATCAGATCAGTGAGACCTATTCAGAAAGGGATGCTGTCAAGAATGGCAGTCTTTCTCTGGTGCCTTACAACATTTCAGAACAGTTTGTTGACTACACACGGCAATCAGAGGAAACTTTTAGCAGCCCTCATTACCCTTCTGCAAACCCCTCAGTGATTGTTTGCTGCACATCTTCTGAAGGTGATAGCAGTGCTCCATGTAACAGTTTATACACTGAGCATAGGCCCAGTCACCCTCAAGTGGAATTTCACTCATACTTGAAAGGTCCTTCTCAAGATGGCTTTGTTTCAGCTTTGAATGGCGACAGTTGTGTACAAGAGCACCCTGCTGAGAATTCACTGAACCTCCCAGAAAAGAGCAGACTGCACGAAGAGTGCATCAAATCACCAGTGGTAGAAACGGTACCTGTTTAATAATAAAGTTATCCTAGGACTGACCTCCTCTATTAAAATGCACTCACGTTGGATTTCCTTGACTCTTACTTTTTAAAGAGGCAGACAACACTTGGACTCTAGTCGATGTTCCAGACACATTTTGTTTTCTCAAGCTACACTGGCAGTGGTATTGCACAAAAACAGTTCATGTAAAGATTTAAATAAAAATAATCAAACTGTCTTTTGATAAAAATAAAATGCGTAAGTAAAAACCACACCCAACATATTTCAAAGTAGCCTACCTATCAAAGTATGTGAAACCTGCCAAGCTGTCTGAATCAAGGCTTCGTGGTTTTGATTGTCGGGCCTGTGCAAGATTGTTAAAAATGATACTTTGAAATAATCATGTTTAGAGTCCTAATTTTCAACATATCTGAAAAGATGGTAAGTTTAATGTAAAAGTAACTGCTGTACAAAAAGTTTTAATTGTTCTGTACTGTATGTATTTTATTTATGGTAGTTTAGTACTCATGTTTTGATAAAAATGAACAGCATGTTCATTTAAGCAGAAGATCCATAGCTAGTTACAAAGAGCATGTCCACTTTTCATCTGGTGTACCTTTTATTCTTCCTCTTTTTTTTTTTTTTTTTTTTTGTGTCTTTAAATACCATTTCTGGTAAATTATCTTGAAACACCTTTTTGGAGTGTACTTTTTTCTCTTTTACTGTTCTTGACAAACAGAAGAGTCAGAAAGGGGGCATTTACATCTTCTAGAAAGGTGAAAGGTAGACAATCCTCCATTAAAATCAGTGGCATTCCAGAACTAGTACCCCCTCCCTAAAAATGATTTTGTATATAAAGGCAAAGCGGCTTAAGCTTGCACAGCACCTTTTACCCCAACGCAGATTTGGATACTTATGCACTTTAGTGCCATTTTGCAGTACTGTGTTAACTGCGGGAACTGTGAACTGTATTGGAGAAACGCCATAGCTCCAGACTCTGAGGTGTTTGTAAGAGCTTAAAATTCATTGTAACAAACCCTGTTAATTTCTCCCAAGCCAGTTTAGGAATGTGTCAGTAGGTAATTTATAAAAGCAGAGTCGTGCTGATCAAAGTTTAAAAGTGGAAAAAAATGTGGAGGTTTCTAAAATTCCCAAATACTTAGCAGTTTTTATGAAATATGAGACTGGCTTTTGTGGACTTCTGATCGTTTCTCAAATTTACAGTCATTTGGTCTGATTATGAGGAAACATAGCTTCAGAAATTTTATATCTGCTACTAAAGTAAGTTTGCAAGCAAAATAGCACATGCATTATATGGATATCCATTACCTTGTACTCTGTATTCAAATGAAATGGGAATTAAAATACCTGCTGTATCTCAGCCTTTAATTTATTAACCAACATTGCTGTCTTCTAAAAAAGGAGATAGAGGAATCCTCTTTTCTCTACACTGATAATTCTGCACTTGCCTTATTTTGATTTCAAAATCTATTTTAACATTTTTGTTCTTCTAAGACCAAAATTTATTTACTGTACATCAGAGTTGAAATGTAGACCTGTCTTGTTTGTCAAAATAAGGAGCAGCATCTTAGTTTTTATCTGTGTCAAATCTAGGTGGTTAACAGTATGCATGTAAACACAGTGTAAATTTTAGCTCTGTAACAGTGACTCTTCTGGTTAGAAGCTCTTTAAAACATCATGTACAGTACTCCAGTATAAAAACTGCCAAGTTTAAAAGATGCTTTTTTAAAAAAAAATAAGCTGACTTAATTGTTTTTGTATGAGATCTGGGCAAAGTGGTTTCTCATTTTTATGCTAAATTAGCAAAATATTTTTACTCCATGTAGTAACTGGAAAGGTTTTTTATTTACTTGTTTCCACAAGAAGTCCTACATGTTTTATATGAACTGCATTGAAAAATCCTAGTTCTCTGGGGACTGGATTCCACACTTGCAACATACTCCATCTCCTGGGAGAGTGCAGCCATGCTGGTTACCTGGCTCAGCAGCTCGGGTTCCGCACAGCCACAGAACACTCTAACGGCTGAGTAGCCAGGTAAGCGCATGTCTTCCCCAATTCCATACAGCAAATACTCGTCTTTATTTTTAAAGAGAAACATGTTAGTTCATAAAGCACTGCATCTGAGAGTAGGAATAACATTATCGTGAGATACTCTGTGGGCAAACGTAACAAGTCTCTGTGCATACAGGCATCTTGCATTAAGAGCAGGCTTCAGTCTGGCACTCCCGCTCAACACCAGCACGAAAAGCACAAACCCCTTCTACTTGAGCTGGGACAGCAGCTGCGAATCAGGAACAGCTTTTTAACCTCGGAGTGTGTTGGAGGATCATGCACACTTCACCAGGGTATTTCTCTCAGGGGAAAGTTAAATGAAATATTTTGTTTCATTATTCACCCCCTTACTGAGCAATAAGAAATTGTTTTCTTGGCCCCTGTGCTTTGACATGAAAAATTTCTTTAATAATATTAGCAAGCACAGTAAGTGATTGACTTTATAGAACACATTTCAGCTAGCTTTAAAATACCGAGATAATGGCTATTTAGTATTTCCATTGGCACAAGCTTCAGACCCCCGGCCTCCTTAATATTAGCATCTGTCTAAACTTCTGAGTAGGTAGATGTGTATGTTCCACACCACTGGGGCATCAGGGTTGAATACAGCTAAATTCTGCAAAGCTTGCAGCATAGGATAGCAAGGAGTGGCTTGTAATAGACAGGGTCAAAAAGGCAGCGACTGTGTAAGGAACTTCTGCCACAGTCTTTGCCCTTGTTTTAAGTGGCTAATGCCTGGAAGTCACAAAGGAAAATGTGCAGAACAAAGATTTATGTTGAAACGCTGTTCTTAAGTACCTGGTGATAAGATAGTAATGCATTTCTTTAATGAAATCTTCTGGTTTTGCAATCAAGATTTGAGCTCAGGCTACAAAGTAAACAAATCTTGTTTAGTTCTTGCAACAAGTTACAAAGGCAAGTCTGTAATTCATGGAGGTTTCATGGTAGAGACACCAAGGGTACCAACAAACCTTCTAACAGAGGGAAACCCATACCGAGGGGGGGAAAAAACCCCACCCAGAAAGCTCTTTTTTCAACATGGGCTAAACTTATTCCCCAAACAGTTCCATACCAGCAGGTAACAGCTGAGGCCTTTTCTAGCATGGGTGTTGACTAGAGTGAAAAAAAAAAAAAAAAAAGAAAAAGGTCACAGCCCTGACCACAACAAATAGCCTGATTTAAGTGTGAAATTGAGAGTAGGCTGTGGAAGCCAGGTGAGAGGCGACAATCCCCTGAGCATCTAATTCTCTTGATTAGACTTTGGTGCTTTGTTTAGAAGAAAAAAAACACTCTTCATATAAGAAAAAATAAATTGTGGTATGGAGGATGTTTTAATGTTGTTGTCTGGGCTGGTGTATAATAATATATGATGTGTCCCATTTCCCAGCTGGTTAATATTCATGTTGATAACCGGTCCTTTATGTGTGGGTAAACTTATTTCTGCCTGATGAAAGTATTGTGTTACTAAAGGGTTAAAACCAGCAGTATTGCTCCTGTATCAACACAGTGTATACCTCCTGAAATATCTGTTTTACTGATGATTGCATCAGCTTTATGTCTGGCTACTGGTAATCACTCCTAAGAAACCTGGTAATAAATTGGTAGATGGTAGTTTATGATTATAATCCGTAGTTCAGAAAAATGAGCCATGACAAAAGGATTGCCCTCTCTTAATCCAGAATTGTCACACCTAAGATCACTGGAACAGCACCTGAAACTGGATGCCTTTTTTGCCTGTAATGTGAACTTTATGTCTCTTGGAAAAAAAAAAATGCGTTGTTAAAGTTTATATATAAAGCTTTAACTGGTGTTAGACATTAAATTAGAACTTTTCTGGCAAAATTGCAGCAATTGCAATTGGTTCTTAAGTGCTATAACTCAAGCTCCGCTGGCACATCCTTTAAAAAGTGACAAGCTGGTCAGTAAAAGTGTCAAATATTTCTTTCCTTTCCTTTGTTGGTTGGTTGTTTGTTTTAATAATTTTTCAGTGAGCTGTGTGTCATTTAGGCCAGGAAGTTCTAGATTTGTACAGTTTTACTGTTGTTCATTTAGCTGAGTTTCTGCTAGTGATTTTATTGGAGTTGGGATTTGTTTATTTCCAGGCCACTGATTACACTATCACAGTAACCATCACTTGCTATAAATCTGGTTCGGCCAGCTCACTGCGCTGCCGGCCGCATCAGTTAACGGCGCCTTCCCGCCTCATGGCCAAGCTCTGCAGAAGCTGGTGGTGGTACTCGTGGTGCTGTTACTCCTGGCGAGCTGAGCCAGTTTCTAGTCTGGCCTGGGAGCTGTGTTTCAGTGTATGTGCTAACGAGCTGATGGTGTAGCGTGCCCTGCCGCAGAACTGGGAGGATATCTTCATGAAACAAACGTCATCTAGTTTATTGAAGATTTTATACATACATTTGTATGCAAAACAGAACATGCATTTAAAAAAAAAATATTTCAGGTGTTCCTGACTCCATGCCAGAAATGTGATAAACTGGATAGAGAGTATTGGGCTCAGACAGAGACCTGGGTTCTGTTGGCTTTGCCTTTGTCCTGCTGTGTCCCTTCTATTCTCTATGCTCGGGTTTGCAAGGTACTTGGAGATATGTGATTAAAAAATAATTCTGTAGAGCAGGCAAAATACCGTTGTGTTTGTTTTGGTTTTTTTTTTTTCCTCTCTGTTTTTAGCATCATAACTAAATTTTTGTACTGCAAACTAAGTCACTTTCCCAATACAGCTCAGACATCAATAGAAATGTTGTCACTTACACGAAACACAGAAAAAGCAAGATCTCCTTTCCATGGCCCAGATGAATGAGCAAAAGTTTAATGATAAATTTCAGTGAAAATTAGAATTAAAGCTGTGTTGAATATACAACATTTACCTGTTGAGTGCTTAACATCTGAGCAGCAAGACTGATGGTTTGCCAGCAACAGCGTACTGGGCAGCAGCAGGCAGTCTTACTCCCCTGCATCGTGTCGTCTCTTGCCAGCTGAATTCTGTCAGTTGAAACGCCTTGTCTGGGCTGCTCCTGCAGCGATGCAGGTGCCCTTACTCAGACGTTACACAAGAGCGACCCATGCTTTGTTTTAAAAGGTAGCTGCTAAATAAGAAACTCTGTGTTATAGCTCATGAGTTGTATAAACTCACGTTCTTTGTGCCAGTTAGTTGTTTGAGTTCCTGAAGCAGTGAGGGACAGACGAGGATGGTGGGGAAGGCATTCAGTGTTTAAAGGTGTTACGCTTTTCCCACTGAGGCTGAGTAATTCCGTCATCTACTTTATTATGGTTGCAGAACGTTTGGTGTAAAATATTTAGAAAAACTGCAATTAACTCAGAGAGTATATTCTATAGAATTTATTTCTAGAATATTAAATCTGATTACTATTTTTTTAAAATGGTAGAAAGCTACTGTTATTTTCAAAAGTGAGGCTAGTTCATTAACATGTTCCAGTATGAGAAATCTCAACAGTTACCTTTTCAATGTTGCCAAGCTTCTTTTTTTTTAATATTCCTTAATTTTGCTCTTCTCTGTAATCGCTGTCCATGTGCAAATTATTAATTGTCCATTTTCTCCAAGAATTGTGAAATCCAAAGCACAAACATTGTGAAGTGATGAACAAGTGCGATTTAGTTGTAAAGATGTCCAAGTGAACACAGGCGTGAGTTCTTCCTCTTCACTGGCTCTTCCCACTCCTAAATCAGAGGCAGCGGTTCATTTTGTTGCTAATAAATGTGCCAGAGTATTCTTTTAACTTAAGGAGGAAAGTTATAACATCCTTGAGAACTTTCTGCTACCCTAATGGCTGATCCCAATAATTTTACTATTTATGAGACCATCCAGTTCATGAAACGTCTGTTTTACAGCCTTAGTCCTTTCTAATTGCTTCTTCCATTCATCTTTGTGTCTGGGAAAGGTCTGTTGTGCAGTAAGGATTTTTCATTAAAATAGAGTCTGAGGGCAATGCTCCGAGGGACATTCTTGAAAAGTTAAAATGTATATTGCTCTACTGCTGTAGAGCAGCACTATGGTTAGGAGGGTACTGGCTACAGAAGAGGTTCCACTGACTGGAGAACCATATTCACGATGCTCGGTGTTGCTCTCAACTGAGAAGACCATAGTCCTTCACCCAAGGCTGGGGGAATAGGGAGCAAAAAAACAAACTCAGAAGGCAAACAATTTATTTACTCAATTATCTTAATTTGCATGTTAGCAACAACACTTTTGTTTTCCTGGAGTATTTTATGAATGAATGTCAAATAGGATCAAGTCAAAAGAAGTTTGCCTCAGGTGTAGGTTCTTCTCTAACTGTGCATTTTCCCAACAAGCTATGAAGGCTGGATTAGCTTTTCTCAAGGAGCAGGAAAAATGGTGGACAAATGAACATCACTGTTCTAACACGAGGATCAAGAGAATCCTTTGTCTTGATGCAGGGGTAGTTACACCCTGGAGTGAGTGGGGGAGCTTAGAAAGGGCAGCTCAGAGGACGAGAAGGGTAAAGGCAAGATGTAGATTGACAAGGAGTTTTTTTTCTTCTAAAAGGCAAAAGAAAACATTATATATTAAAAAAACAAAAAAGAAAAAAAAGGAAGGAAAGAAGGAAATTAAGGTCATCCCCAGAGCAAGAATGGAAAAGTATATGCATGTTCACTACAAGCTTGACCACAGTAGACCATAATATTAATTCTATTATTTACTATATTTTAGAACAAACATGAACTCAGTGCAAACAGAAATGTCATTTTGCTATACCCGTTGTATACAGGTGGCTATTAAGTAAAAGACTTATCCAAAAGCATGGGGTAAGAACTACAAAGCAAAGCAGCAGCCTGGAAGCGTTGCTCCCGTGTCTTTTCTTCACCTATGACAACTACAGCGGCCCGGTCCACACCATTGTAGTTAACTCTGCTCCCAGGCGCGTATTCTAATATAATCTGTTTCTCACAACAAGAGACATGAAAAGAAGAACTATGTGTCCTTTTTATTAGCATTTTTAGCTTGGAATTTTCAAATGAGACTTAGTACATTATGGCAGCTAATTCTTTTAGGTTTTTTCCATCTTACACTTTTAAAAACTGTTCTTTCAGAATGAAATTTTGGGTTGGATTACGGGTGAAGGTCAACCTTGCCGAGGGTCTGTGGTATCCCTGTAACAAACCTCCCATCCATTTGTGAGTCTCTGATACACTGATTGAGCAGGAGTTTTCAGCTTCTTGAAAAGATTGCATCATTCTGTGCCTGGGCAGCTGGTTCTCTTGAAACAAAACCAGAAGCAAGCACGCTCCCTGTTTTTTCAAACCATTCACACAAATACCACCGCTTCACTCCTCACATAACAATGCCCGGGTAAACAATGCCTAACAACTGGGCCCTGCTTTTAATTGACTGAGTGTAGGCACTTCTATGGAAATATGTCTGAAGTGTAGTTTGTGAAACATGTTAAAAAAGTGTTTGATGTAAAATAAGCGCTAGACATTTAACAGTGCAAGAATAGTCAAAATCTGTAGATAACAAATCTTTTCCTAAGAGCCTCAGCCTGTAATATTGTCATAGTAAAGTCGATCTTTTAAGTTAAATTGCATTCTGGTGTAATAATCTTTTACAAATAAAATTATTAACACAAATGTACTAGTTAATCCCTGTTAAGAGAACGTGGCAACCACTGGTTACTACATTTTTTTGTGTTTAATGTGTTTTCATTGTTTTAACCAATACAAACTCTGTAACATTTACACTGTCAAGTCCAGCTCTGTCTTTTCAGAGGTTCATCTCTCTGTGTGCGTATCTACAGAGAGCGAGCGAGCAAGAGAGATTTCCCCATAAGAATATAAAATTGCTTTTGAACTCTTGTTGGCAAACCACGCCATGGGTTCAGAAGCACTTAAACTGATGGTCTTTCAGACATAGAATCTGTTCAAATGAGGCTAGTAAAATAGTGGTGTAATTGAAGCCATTTGTTTAAAATTTGTACATCAAACTTAACATAATTATTGTTCTCAAAAATTAGTAAAGTACTTAACATTTTACATTACAGATGATCTTGCAAACTAAAATTATGGAGATTTCAACAGTAAACAACATATGTAATTGGCCTGCTGCTTTTAAACCGTTTGAAGAAGTGAAGGGAAAGAAAGTTCATCTTGAAATATGTACATGGAAATAATTTTAAGCTTCATGCACTACACATTTCCTTGATTTCCTTTCTTTTTTTTTTAAACAATTTGTAACATCAAAAATGCCAAAGGGTAATATAAGCTACAATAATATTCAACAGAACTTAACCTAGACCTTATGTTGTAATAATTTATTCAAATTATCTGTATTCTTCTGTATTTATATTTTCGGTATTTATTATGAATGATATGGAATTTGATGTATTTATTGTGGCTTATTACTGCAGTGTATATATTACAAAAATGAGCATTTTTAAGTCTTAACATTAGTTTTTTTGTTAATTAGTGGCACTTGTATCTGCTGTATTTTTATTATATATTGTACAATATATATTGTCCATTTGTTTGCAATGAAGTAAAACAGGTTTCTACGTTACATCATGGCTGCCAGTGCACTGTGCATCTTATTTCTACCACGCAGTCACTAGACGTTCCTCTCTCATTTAACAGAGCCTACAGAAGTAGTCAGTGCCTCCTCCCCCCAGGCCTGCAACGCCTCTAAAGATGTGCTTCAAAATTACAAGCATTTCTCCCATTCCTCATAGTCTGATAGCATAAAGAGACACAGTTTCAGTTTGGGTTTGTTTGGTGTTTTTTTTTCCAATTTAATCAGCATAGCAGTATTTCAGAAATGAACAGAAATGCCTTGTTAGGTATAGCCCTTTCCCATTAATGATACCACTGCCTACACTTTTCTTTGGCCAGTGGAATAAACTACATGCTTCATCTGCACCTATTATAGTGAATTTAAGAATTTTGGATATAAATGAATTAATCATTTTCAACTGCTGTTGGAAAAAAATTTTGCAACAGCTCTCTCTGGTGGACAGTTTATGGTAACGATAGAACAATCATTTCACTGGCTACAATGGCATGGAAGCGTACTGTGAAATTTCAGTACAACTGCTTGGTTAATTTGAAAACTGCTGCTCAACATTGCTTCATGATGAAAGCTAACAATCACAGGTCTCTGCCATCTTTTTATTCTGCCGTTTATTAAAATTGAGCTGTTCATTTGTAAAAGGTAAGTTGTCCATAAGTGTGCATTAATGATTAATTACATATGGCTAAATTACAAGAACATGAATAGCAGATGTTGGTCTCTAGATTCTAAAGAAGAGTTCTCACTGGAATTAAGGTAGCACTTTAACTTGTTAGGAGTGACACCAACTGGACTAAATGAACGTCTGCTCTCAGACCGCTTTTTTCATTGCCGTGCACTGCGGCTCTCAGTGCTGCTCCAGGGCTTGCTAAGCCACGCTGACACAAACAGCCCAACTTGTAAAACAACTTTCAACACTAGTGTTCTAATTCAAGACAGCAGGATGCCAGCTCAGAAGTAAGAAGACTTAGCACAAAGGTTCAGTTGTAAGTTGATCTATTAGTAGTACTCACGTAATGCTATACTCACACTAGCATCACTCAGAATTGGTCCCGAGGGTGATGAAACAAAATCCTCAGGTGTGGTGAGCTGGTGAAGTCCCACTGCAGCTAATGGTGTCAGCGCCTGATAAGCACAAACAACCAGTGGGGCCTCTTGGTCATGGCCAGGAGCAGCCTGGAGCCAGAGGACCCGAAGTCCCAGAACTATTTGGGATCTGCTTTGTCCTGCTAGGAGGAAGGCTGAGCTGTCCTTGCCTGAAAGCAAACCACTTCCAGCACTTGCGATTACTTTCCTGGCTGTGTAAGAGAGCACGAGGAGATGCAGGTTATCTGGTGCTAGCTTTTCTGGTAGTCATTTACATAGCCAGCTGATTGATGTATGAATTGATTTTTGTATGCTGTTTATGTAACAGTATTTCTTTTTCCCCTCTGTGGGGGAAGAGAAGAGCATAATACTATTGCTGAAAGTGCTTTACATTAAAAAAAATGCAGTAAAAGAGCCAGAGAATCCCCTGCAACAAACGGGTTTTCAGCATGCCACATGTTGATGACATCTAGAAGAGCTGTAGATAATGTGAAGCAAGTAAAGATGTTTTAGTTGGTTTTTAGACATGTAATCTAGCTTTAAAAAAAAAAATTAAAAAAAAAAATCCTCAATTTGATTTATTAGCTTAGAGGAGAGTCGGCGTTTATGATGTACAACCACTGACATGGTCAGTGTGTACAGTGACCATGATGGCTGCAGGACAAATGAAGATGTTTGCTGAAGGAACAAAGCCAACTATTTTCAATAGCTATTTCAGCAGAAATCTCCTGCTAATGAGAGAAAGGAGGTGTTCCAGAAGGAGGGTGACATGATAGAAGGTGGAGTGTAGCACAAGGGAAAAATTCAGTAGATTTTTAAGCCGGCTAAGGTATGGTGATATAGCACCCTGGACTACTTTGACTATAAATGAATTATTTCTGTCATTATGTCATTACTAAAGAGTGTTTTGGATTACACAACAAATACTAATTCCACATTTGTGTTTGAGTGCTACAAGCTGTGGATAATGGCAAACCAGCCTTTGCAGAAAGAGATCTTCCACTTATACTGAAAAGTCACCATGCAAAACTCCATTTTTATTTGTATTTCTATTTATTCTAGCATTTTGCTCGGGATTTTGACTCCAGTCCCAAGAAAATAGTTGAAATGCACTCAGAAACCTGACATAATCTTTTTTGGCCACACCTCCGCCTCTTCCTTCCCTTTCACATCAAAGGCACAGGCTGCCCCTCATCTCACTTGGCCTTTGCATGGCTCCACTCCTCCACAAACCCCATCTTTCTTGCCCCAAGTTGCTGCCAACAATTAGTCTCTGCTCATGGCAGAGCTAAAGCAGAAGCCCAGCTTTTAGGCAGGCCCAGCCAACCCACAGAAACCAATTTTTGTTGTGCAGCCAGCAAAAACATTGCAAGTCTACACTTTAGCCGCAGGCCTCGAATGAGTCAATAGGTGGCCTTCAGCTCTTACTTTCCAGTTATCTAGACAGGGAGGTGGTAGCCATGATTCACCCTGAGCTCACCACCTTTCTTTCCCTTATTCCTATTTCCCCACTGTCAAAGGAGACACATTCCATTCCCTTTTGGAAATATACTCAGGAGCTCTTGGATTAACAGGCAGTCAAGTATATTCAGTGAATGTCTCCTGGTCCTAGAGTAGCATAGTTCAACATCTTAGGTAAGTAAGTGTGCTGTGCCATTGTGAATGGCTGGCCCTGCTTCAATTACCAATCCATCTCGTAGAAATCATTTAATATCAAAGCAAGGGCTGATACTGAAGTAAAGATTTTTATTTTGATGCAAGGTAATCTTCATGGAAAAATTGCCTTTGGAAGCACTTATACCAACAAATGACAAAACCATATATAATTGTCTTCCTTGGCAACAACCCTGGTAGCTAGCAGCCTGTCAACTGACCAGATACCAGTCACAAGGCAGGCGATGATTCCTCCGATAGCATACCCATTGTCAACCACTTACCCTTTTCCTAACAGCACTGCATGTTTGAAGTATAGAAGGTTTAGCCAAATGGAGAAGAAAGCATCTAGACTTCTCAGGCCTATATAATCTAGGAGGCACTGAGGCACTTGAAAAGAATCACCAGAGTTCACTGAATTCGTGAAAGTCATCACTAAGAAACCTCAGCAGCATTTTATGATTCTAACCTTGGAGATTTTCCTTGAAGTTCCCCCATTCCCTGTGCGAATGCCATTTCTGACAATATTCTTTCTGCCACAGATTTCCAAATTTTGACTTTGCTTTTCAAGCTTTTCCTCAAAGTGCTCTTCACTTGCACTGCTGTTCCACACTCTCCCAGAGGAACCTGACCCTTACTTTCCTTCCCACACCTCTTTCCCTAGCACTTCTCATAATCATTTTCCCAATTACACTCAGTCCTTAACCACTCAGCTTTCTGCCTTTGCCACTGCTTTCCAGTGCTGTGTTCCTGTCCTTCAGGCTCCATCAGTTCTACCTTTTGAAACCCACTGAATCATGATGGATTTCATGTTTCAAGATAACACCTAACCTGCCTCAGTCAGGTAGGCCGCATCAGCATCTCAGCCATCAGTTGGTATCTTCCACAATTAGTCAGTCATATCTTGTCTGACTCAGTCCAATTGAACTAAGAAGAAAATTTCACATAAAATATCTGGGAACATAGTATTTTAGGCTAATGTATTTGTTTTGAGGTCATTATCCTCATTAAATTCTCCACTCTTAGCAAAAAGCTTTCCTCACGCTTTGTGTGCTCTAGCACAATCAGGCATGAGAAACAGCAGAAAGCACAGGAATTTTTTAAAAAATAAACCCTAACAACTAGCCATTTTAATGTATATTTTAAGTATAATATAATTAAGTATTATACAATGGTTATTAAATAGTGTAAAAAGTAGATAAAATGTGTACCTAAAAAGGGATAACAGGATACATAGAGTGTTAGTAATAAAGTGACAAAAGTTGATGTTTCACATTAGCCATCTTCCAGCTCAGCTGCAGACAGAAACAATACCAAGTAAGAGTAAAGGAATTTCATATTAAAAAAAAATAAAATCAAATTGAAGTTTCAATTCCAGATGATGTCCCTTCAAAATTTGTTTTTAGTATTGCACTGAGCTGTAACTCAGAGAGAAGAAAGGTAATGATTTGGACATGCAAGCCATAGATTAAAATGTAAAAGAGTAAAGAGGAAACTAAATTAGGAACAGGAAAAAGAAAAGAACAAAACCCCAAACCTAAATGAACCAAACTAAAAAACTAAAATTATTAAGTGAACATGAGTACTGTTTGAAATGTCTGTCTTTAAGATTAATTTTTGCAGGGCTGCTAGCTTTAGTAGTAAATGCCACTTTAGCAACATAAACATTATTCATTAATTCTTATTCCTTACCCACAAGCTTTTCTATTCCAGAAACTCCTCTATTCTATGTAACTGATGCAGTACCTGTCAGAAAATACAGCATTTCTGTTTTTCACTTTGCACAAAGAGTCAAATTGTCATTTTGTAGCTTTTCAGTGTGTAAATATAATGTTGATATGACTCTAAACAACTTTAAAATGCATTTTCCCATCATAAAAGCTATCAACCAGAACATCCATCATGTAAAAACTATTTCCTGAGAAAGAAGTTTGGGCAGAAATGAGATATTCATTTTTAGAGGCTTTTACTTTTGTTTGCTGAGCCTAGGAACACCACTGTGTAATTGTAGTCTCAGTATGGAATGCTGTACACTTCTAAATTATTGTATCCATTCCCCCCAAATAATGAAGGGCACCTAGAGTAGATAGTGATATGTCCAGCTCTTTTCCCATCCATCTATCTCCTTCCTTTTTTCTTTTCCTCTTCTTGTTTCCAACCCTTTGATAAAGCTTTACTTTTGAAAGGTTTGGGTTTTTTTTTTTTTCTTTAAATAATAGTAATCTTGTATTAATTATCCCTCAGACTGGGGAGAAACTAAACAAGACATGCTAAAGTTAATTATTGCTAACCATTATAAAATATAGCCAAGCTAACATTTACATTATAAAGGACAGAATCAGATATTGTACATTTAACTTTAAAAATACACTTTTCAAAAACTTTTAAAGAG
Source organism: Coracias cyanogaster (assembly GCA_033124195.1). NCBI lineage: Eukaryota > Metazoa > Chordata > Aves > Coraciiformes > Coraciidae > Coracias > Coracias cyanogaster. The sequence goes on along the minus strand of JAVSBS010014755.1, from coordinate 25,502 downwards.
GGCAACCTAAAGTGGAGGGTTAATGTTTATAATGCACTAAAGCTTTTTAATAAAAATCCATCATTATCTTTTTTTAACGTCATAATATTAAACTACTACTTGAGATATTGTGCTATTGACACAAGTGCAGTTTTTGGACAATGTTTGAGCAATGAAATCCCTATTTGAACAATTCTGGAGATACATTAAAATACAGCAAAGATTATATATCATGTCCCTTCCCTGGAATGTTTGATAGAAAGTACAACCCTAAAGGAGATCCAGGCACAAGAGGTTCAAAGGACTGGCTATAGCTCTGACAACCAAGCCACTGAAATCAAGCCCCCTGCATCTCAATCTAATATTGTAATCTTTATCAGATGCATAAGGTTAGAGAAGGTTAATTCCCAAAATGTGGGAGATTATTCTTTAAAAGGAAGTAGTGTCCACAGGTTATTTCAGTTTCATGTATTTCTCAGAGTAACGCAACATATTTAAAGAAATGCAGCAAAACATAAAAGTACAGGATACTTAGTACTGCATTGTAGAATGTACTATAATTACTCAAGAGAATCATGCTGGAGAAATGTTAAGCCAAGAGGAACATCTGCTTCTTCCCTCTAAAAAAAACCCTGAGAAATAGTTCACTTCTCAGGAAAGATTGAAGACTGATGCTAGAAAAGCACAGAAACAATGCACAATAACTAATACTTGAACCGCTTGCAATTTTTCTTCCTGCTGCTTTGTTATTACTTCTGAAAAAGTAATTTTGAAAAAATGTAATTAATCTTTTTTTCTGAACTTCCAATCATATTTACGGTTCTCCCATTGTCCTCTTTTAACATTGTATGGTATTTCTCTCTATATATACACACATACATATAGGCATATTTGGAAGTGCAATCAATACTCAATGTAGGCACAGAAGTTAATTTTAGATCTCCAAACAGAATAGAATAACAAAGTCACTTGTTGCCTTCCTCTGTTTATAGATCTGCTTCCTTCTCTTCTGGTAGGTAGTAGAGCATCCAAGTAAGACTGAATTGCTGTTGTAATTAGTAGTACTGCAAAAAATAAAGTCTAAAATGTCACTCATAGTTTAAAGAACAAATAGTAAATGTAAATAAATATATATATGTAAAGATTAGAGTGTTTCCAATAGTAGCAATAGTTAAAAAGCCCCTTTGGTAAAGTGTATTATGAACTTTGGACTATTGACCTATGTTAGGCCAGAAAAAAAAGTGGAAAGGATGGAAAGGAAAAATGGAAAGGAAAATTTTAAAGAGAATTTTAAATCACAGAATAAGTTTGCCCCTTTCACAGCTAGAACTGAACAAAAAAAATATGACTAAGTGACCTGCTGTACCTAACCTTGGTAGACAACATACTGACAAGTATGTATACTGCTGTATCTGCTATAATATGGTCTAGCACTGCTCCTGAAGAGATTCCTAACTCCAAGTGCAACAGAGCACTTGTTTCCTTGCAATTTAAATTCTATTCTGGCTTGGAATGCTACCTCTAAAAAGAAAAAAACTGGCAATGAGTAGATAAATGGTGTTTCATATATGCAAATGTCAACCTAACAAGTTCATCGAAGAAACAGGTTGCATAAAAAAATTCCCTTTAGTGGCATTAAAAAAAAAAAAAAAATGCATTTGCTGTATAGAACGCACTAGGAATTAAAAGAACTCAAGTCCTTTTAAACTGTTGTGCTAAATACCTTGTCTTCTTGAACAAGTTCCTTTAACTCTCAGTTTTCATTTCATACATGACACAGCTGCTCTGTAATCTCCCATCCTCTATCCATATTTGTTGAACATTTTTCTCATTGACCTGCATCCTATTTTTCCTCAACTCCTCCTCCAGTTTGTCAAGTGCATTTTTTGCCCTTCCAATATTGGCTTGATCTGTGAAAGTAATGATTACTTTGCATTCCATTACTGAAACATTTAACAGAGGGCACAGGCAGATCTTGGTGTGATGTTCAATACAGCCTTCCAGTTTCACAGTGGCATTAATAACCCTTCCCAGTATAGTCTTGTCAACAATTCATGTCCACACTGTAGCTAGTTGTTTAAGTCATACAGCTTTAACTTAATAGGATATTCTCAAAGGTGTCACCAAAAGCCTTAGAGAAGCCAAGGCACGGCTCAAAGGCATGATTATCAAGCCAGAAAAAGAAATAAGCTTAAGATAATGCTTCTGACAAATTCTTACTAGTCCTTGCTTATTCACTTGTTGTCTTTTAGATGACTTAGAACTACTGAAAGGATCCATTCTTGCTCTCTTTAGAAGTTGAACTAATTAGTCAGATACTGTGATATTAACTAAAGAAAGACTCCCTCCGCTCATTAGAAATGAAAAAAACCCATCCATCCATCTCTTTAAATTAGCATCTATCTATAATGCTATTAACAGGACAAAAGAACAAATTGAATATTAGTGTATTTTGTCCTATTCAATCTTTAATACCCATCTCTTCACATTTATGCTCAGTTTTAGATTTGATCATGCAGCCAAACATTTTTGTCTTCACAAAATTGAAGAATTTTCTTTCTTTTTAGCAGCCATTACTTTTTCTTTAATCTCCTTCCTCTTACGAGTATAGTAAAGGAAATACTAAGCATTCCCTAAAACACTGTTACTGGCTGCATCTTATTGCTCAACTTTCCACTCTTATGTGCACCCGTCTTGAGATTTAGATCATTAAAGAGTTCATTATTAAGAGGGTTGCTATTACACCTCCTATTTTCTTCTACTTGAATAGATACTGTAGATGTTCAACACAAGTCTTGACAAGCTGCAAAGTCTACGTACCTTTTTACCTTTGATGTCTTCCATTCCTGCTTAATAACAACCCTGGCATTTCTTGACAACACAAAATATTTTCTTTGTTTTTATTCTGTTGCTTCCTTGCCTTCCTAGAAGTTTATTATTTTATTTTCATAGCCATTTTCCGCCCATATCACAATACATGCAAATTTAGGGTTATTTTTAAACCTCCATCATTTGCATAAACTGGTTAAGTCTTTTCTGTAATAGAAATTTATTATGAAAGTTTACCTTATTAAAGTGCAATTTTATGTGACCTTAGATGCTTTAAGGGTGAGATGATCATTAATCTTACATTCATACCCTGCAGTGGATATTTTCAAGTAAGTGCACATCTCTGTTCCTAAAGAGCATGTTTCTTGTGCAGAAGAGTTACCTTCATTAAAGAAGGCCTGAGATAATCACAGTCAGAAAATGGACATGATTGGTGATTGCAATGGAAGACTAACTGAAGACTAACTAGTTAACACCATGCATCCAGTTATGTAACCGAAGAAATATATATATATTTTGAAATACTTAATCAAAGGAAGGCTGGCTATTTATGAAGTCATAGCTCTACATGATCTATTGAAGTATCCTTGTGGATGCTTACAAGAATACAATATTTCATGAAAAGAGCTAGCAGAACAGTAAAGAAGGCCAAAGTCTCACTTTGATAAAACTGAGGTCTAGCCCTTTGTTAAAGGGGAAAGAGCAACAACTAGGAAAAAATTGACACACAAGTGTTCACACAAGAAATTATGTACAGATAACATTAGAAACAGTTAGGCAAACATTGCATGTATCACTAAAAGGTAGGGGAAAAAGTGGACCTAGTAGATATGTCATTTAAAAGCAATAATGAACAAAATGCTAAAAAAATGTGTTAATGTTAAGCAGCTCAGAAGTCTATTACAATATAACTTTGCCATGCATTTTGAAGTTCATGAAATATAAAAAACTTATATAAAAAGTTTTGGCTGAACAAAAGGAGATTAGTACCAGAATAAGTAGATTTTGCATTAAAATAATCATACCTACATATTTCAGTGGGAATGATTTTTTTCTTCTACAAAAAAATTGACTTGCTAGAAGCTGAGCACAGTGTGGTAGACTATTTGGCTTTAGCCTGAATGTCAAATATCTAATTTTTCAAGTGGAGTAAGTTAAAAACTACTGAGAAAAGTTTACTGAGTAAAGTAAACGCTAAAAAAACCCCAAATGAAGTCAACCAACTGACCATAAAAATATACATATAAAACATCATGGTTTTTAGATAGTATATGATAATTTCTTTTAACTCTACAGAGAAAACTAATCTTCTTCAGAAGTACTTACAAGATGTGGAAAAACAATATACATATGGTCCCCAAGGTGAAAGAGGACTACAGGATCCATGAATCAGTGCTCAACATATAAAGTCTTATCATAGGAATATTGTAAACATTTTTCTTAAATGTCAGTCATCTTTGGTATAACAGACTCCTAGGGAATCTTTGATGACACATTTTATAGCCAGCTTAAATAAGAGGGAAAAGAAACTGTTTAAACTTTTTTCATTCAAATTATGCATCATTAAAAATGCAGTATACATATATGATCACAGTTTAGAATGGAGCTTATATTTTCCTAAAATACTCTTAGGCTATAAATATATAATCTTAATTATTCTGGCCAAAGATCCACTTCTGGAAGGGGTCTGATGGATTGCAGGATGCCAAACTTGGATGCTCTCCATTTCCTGTAAGGCACATATGTAGTGCTGCATTGTACAGAGTTTGATCCTAAAGTGAGTAAAAGAAGGAATGGAAAAAGAGAGAGTGAACAAAAAATGAACATGCTATTTCCTCCCACTCTTGCTTTTTTCCCCAAGATTATTGTTGTTAACAAGTACCGCCATACACATAGTGCAGAGAGGGGCTAGCAAACAAATACGAACAGTATGCATGCGTCAACTTTTTTTTGTTTTTAAACATATTTTTAAAAATAATATAAAAGGTACAAACATTTGGACTGACTGCTGGGTGGATGCTCAGACATACATACACTAAAGGATATCAACTGTTTTTGTAAGTGACGTTTCTACTTTCCATTTAAAATAGTGAAATTATCAAGTTGTGATCTGATCACTGAAAATGCTGATTCACTACGCAGTCTAAATACCTTCTGATGCAGCCATTGCTCTTCTCCAATCGCAAAGGTTTTCTGGCCTTTGTAGTTACATTCACGAAGCTGCACAGGTCCTTTAGAAGCATGCAGACAAAGCTCCTTCTGAATGTTATGTCGAATTTCATGGTGTGCAGAATATTCAAAGTACTATTTAAATAATTTTTAAAAAAATTCATTAAATAAACACAAACAAGAGCATTAAGGTAAATTAACCCTTTTAAATTCCAAAAAACAAAGGAATAGATTTCTTTTGATATTCAACAATTTGATATTACAGAATCATTTATCTGATTTTTTAGCATTCACGGTTTGAGAGTGTTTGCAAAACTAAAAGCATTTTTTAATACTAATTCAAGTACTTAAACGTTTACATTACAAATAACACTTTGTGCATATACTTTATGATGCAAGATCTCATTGCTCGTTCCCCTAGGAAGAATATATAATTCAAGGAGACAAACTGAAGAGAGGAGATAGTTGCATGGATAACTTAAATTTTGGCATTTTTTAACTTCAAAAATCTGTATTCAATTTTTGGTGTTGCATTTGGTTTTTCTTAGAGCAACCAACAAAACCCCATGTGTCACACAGAACAATACTGATTGCTCTATGTTGACTTTTGCTGCTAGATCTAAAAAATAAATGCTAATGGTAGGACACTGTTGTGAATTAGCCATTACAAAAGTAATATAAGCGTGTATTTTGAGAGTGAATTTTACCATTATTTGCTGACAGCAGAGTACTTTTAAATCTCAGGAATTCTAGGCTATAATTCCAGTCTTAGCAGGAATTTAATTCTAACAGTTAAAGCTATAGCTGTGCTTCTATACCTCTAGTCCCGCCCTGCCATCCTGGTCTCTTCCTCTTCTTTCTCATTAATTGCACTACCACTGTTTCTTGGCTCTCCATATGACAGCCTTCTTCACCAGATCTTTCCTTTGACTATTAAGATCAGGCTCAGTTAGCTCCCTGTGGCTTTCAATTATCTGTCAAATTGGTCAGCTTCCACCTCCTCGCTGCCTTGGCATCAATGGGAATAGCAGTGAGGAACAAACAGGCTTCTCGCTGTTAGATCTCTATGCCCAACAGTATTCCCTGAAACAGGTACTGATAGGAGTGACCTGCTTAGTTACTTAGCTCCCAGACACAATAATTTACTCTACATCTGTTAATCTGACTTAATTTGTTCTGATTTTGTTTTTGAACTGCAAAATCTCTGCAAGCCCTGAAAATATGACTTCAAAGATTCATTAATTTTTCGATGTTAAGATGCTATTGAGATGGATATGTTCCCAACCCCAGAATATTCTAAAAAGGAAGAAAGATGAACAATTGATGTATGACTCTGAACACCAGGTTCATTCTTCCACTCCCTTCTCCCATCTCAAATATGTGGATGATGACAGGTAGCATGGAAAATTTCAGTCTACACTGCTAAACTCTGGTAAAGAACATAAACCAACTGAAAATAGAGTATTGTAATGAGAATAGTTAAGTAAGTAAATATGCACATCTCTTGAGCATTACCAACAAAAACAATATTAAAATTCTCTGAAGGCTGCCATTTAAAGGGATTCAGACCATGCTATGGCAGAAGAAAAAACAAAACCTACAACACTTACAAGCATACAGTTTTAGTACAGTCCAAGCTAACTTAGAGAGAGATGACAATAGAAGCATACAGCACATCTCGTGACACAATGTCTTGGTACAGTGTTCCCGCATTATTGACTGTGACAATGTGAAAAGGATAATATAGTATTTATCCTCAACAGATTTTAAAAGATGTTCGATACTGTAAGAGGCTAATATAACACGGTAGTTTTAAATCTAGACAGTATTCCATCTACCACAAAAATTGATTAGGAAAGCATCAACTAACTAGGATCACGTTCTGAGCTTTCATAGTGCCACCCATGAATGGCTTTTAAGATTGAAGATTTTATTAAAAAAAAAAAACAACAAACAACAATTATTACTATATTCTAAGAAAAACTTTTAAACATTTGTTGACCTTTAGTTATTAAGGATCTACAGTTAATAAATTTTATTCACCAAGTAACTTTTTAAGGCAACAGAGAACTGTTAATTTCTGGACAGGGAAGGAGATTATACTTTTACTAGTATTACAGTAGTGCCTGAGAATTCAGTATCTGACATCTATTGCAAATAATACTGCACATGAAACAGAGCACCAAGGCTGCCTCCAAGAGCTATGTGTCAAAGAGAGCTCTTCTTGGACAAATTCAAGCACCTTATTCACTTGCATTTGCCAGTACAGGATAGACCACTTTGACCTCACACTATGAGGCTGCAAGCATGATAGGGAAGGTGGCTCAGGCCTGGCCACTTGGTCTCCCACTGGCCGGATTCCCACCAACATCTTCCTTGACAGTGCGAGTCCTGGTGGCAGAGAGAGAAGCAATAGGAGGAAGCTTAAGGAAAGGAAGAACTAAGACAACACTTACAAGAAAGTAGTAAGGGTAGGATGAAAAGGTTTTGCACAGAAAGGAGAGATTAAGTGAAGCAGTGCAATTGGTTTAAAAATCTGAATCTGTATGCTGAACATAAAATGTTAGAAGAGGGACGCAACGTGAGGAGCAGTATGGAATTGTCCCCGAACAATATATACAGGAATTAACTCTTAAAAAAAGAGAGAGAAATTGCATATTTAAAATGAGTTCATTTCTATACAATAAATGAAAAGCTTTAATTAGGTAAAGTTACAGCTGAATAAATCATAAAAATCAGGTATCAAATATTCTACCTGATTTCCTCCAAGTCCATGACAAGAATACATAATCAATGGTTTGCCACCATGGTTATTTTCACCAACATCCAGACACATGCGGTTACCTGTATTTTTTAACTAAAAAAAGGATGTTATTAGAAAGAAAAGAAGCTCAATGGGAATGATGAAAAATCAAACTGTTTCACTCGTGTACAAAACTAACCTTTAGTTTAACAACAGTTAGAGCTGTTAGTTCATTTTTACTTTCTGCTATGCTCAAATCTAAAAAACATGGTCTCTCAGTTGATCTTTTCTAACCCAAAGCCTAGTAACTACATTATGGTTGTCTACAGCCACACACTGTGAATTATTAGGGTACTGGTGTACAAGATTACTGTTGTTCGAATTACAGTTTGAACAGATACACATAAAATATTCAGAATTGGAGGAAGGGGACATTTTATTTCTAAATACATGATAAACATTCACATTCAGCTCTAAGAATTACTAGTTGTTTAATATTTTTTCAGTTCTAGCAATGCAATGTCTAAGAAGTTATTTGGCAGAGGAAATGCAATGGTCTTCAAAAAACCCAGACATATAACTATAAACACACATTTTCCTCCCAATAAATGTAATTCTTAGAAGTAAACAGCTGTCCAGTTTTCCTTATAAGCACAAACCAAAAATTCTTTCAGACTTCTTACTAATTCAAGGTAAATTTACCTTGATAATTCAGGAAACCTCTCACCACTGGCTTAGTACTTTTCTGTCACTTTAACTGTTAGTGATAGGCAGAATGTTGCTTATCTTAGCAGGCTGTAAAATCCCACTAAGCAATGCTACTGTTAGTTATTAAGAAGCTTTGCTTATATTTCATATCACTATTGACAAAGCTATAAAATACTCAAACGTCAAGGTATGCAGAAAAGAGTCTTTGTCCAGAGTAGTGACAGAAAACCCTAGAGCCATTGATGTTCACTAAAACCTAAATGCTATGGCTAAGGTGGCACAAAAGATTAGCAAACTTCTTGGATTATGGAAGACTATAGAAAATAATTAAAATTAAACTTACATATCCAGAAAATAAAGGATTCAGGTCTGGCACATATGCTTCTGGATAAACATTGCTGAGATACCAGGTAAAATTTTTACACTGCAGACGCTGCCTTAAATCAAGTCTTTTTGAGATGTCTCCAAATGTTTTCTGTTAGATAAAGGGAAGTAAGGAAGGATGAAAGAGAAATATTAATGTTACTAATACCAGTTTTGCACATATAAATCTACGATATTCTGTATTGTAGCATTAAGTAAGTTTTAAGCTTCATTTGTTGATTTTTTTTTTTAAATACTCTTCTACTACAGTTACTGCTGGCTTTTTTTCAGTATCATAACACCACTGACATCCTGCCTGCAGCATTTCAAAGCACATGCAAGAAAAATACATTGCAGTATGGAAATAATACAAGTATCCTTAGTCTGAAAAGAATTTTAACATAGTGCCATGAAGTGGGAAACTACAAACAAGACCATAGTGATGACAGCTATAAAACTAACTGATTTCACTAAAAAGAGTGAGCTCAAATAATGAATTGGATTAATTAAATAATTAGCATAACAGTCAGTCAACGCAGAATCTCTCAGACAAAATTCAATTGTCTAGCTGCTAAGCATGCTTAGGGAATCTAACGCTATTAGTGATTAAATCATCACAAAAATGTATCATATGCAGGAAGGAAAACTAGCTTCTCAAAGAAAACTCTAGATTCCAGCTGAGGAAAGAGCAAAGTTCCAAAAAACTTACAAAAATAAACAAACCAACACCCCAAACCCGTGAATTTAACTTCAGTTTTTAAGCAGATAGAGACAGGATGAATATTTATCATTGAATAAGCTTTATTCAATGACATTCAGATAAAAAACCACAAAATCAGCTTTTAAAGTAAAAATACTAAGCAATTTCAGACTACGGAGACATCATGTTTCTCACTCTAAAAACCAAGTTAGTGTGCATTTTCTATGCTCAGTAGCTTTTCTCATGCTCTTCTGGTAGTTCTAGTAGCTGCTCAATGCAAACGACCCAGGATTTTGGTGGATGTATGGAAAAAGCCTACCAATCAAAAAACTCTGTCACACTGAACAACACAATCACCACACAAACACTTCAGTTTCTTCATGTTTGTTGGGGCTACAGCATTAAGCTAACTGAACTCTGTCTTTTCATGAAAATATCCAGAATCCTTACACACTTTGTCAATAAATAACTCTTGCTCACCAAAACTTTCAACGCAGCAAGTGTGATTTCTAATACCACCACCACCACCTACTTGTTTCACAATTTTTGCTGCCTCTGTGTTTCTTCGGTAAAATATTTCTTTATATTCATCCATCCACACTTCTGCAAGGCGGACTTGATTACGTGTGATCACTTGAGTACCTTTTGGAAAAGTATGCGGACTCTTGCTGCGAAAGACATGGCCAACAACAGAGCAAGGCATGATCTCCAACTGTCCACCACATTGCCATACCTAATAATAACATTTTTTGTATAAGTGCACTGCAATTAGAATTAAGGGGGTAGAAAAAAACCTCAACAATGTTATTGTTCACCACTAAAAAACCCAAACCACAAGAAAGGGAGCATGTATCATTTATACCATAAGTCAATTTCTTAATCAGGTAAACCCTGGAATTGTACAATTCAGCTATCAACCTTAAATACATTGAAAAATAAAAAATCAGTTGGCATGTTTGTATTTTATTTCATAAGCCATTACTAATTAATTTTCCATATCCTAATTGTCTGGTTCAGCAAAGAAGTCAAGATCTACTAGAAATTTGTCTTCAGAAATCCTACACACTCAGTATAGAGACCACGGCTAATTAAGTACTAAACTTACTCTGAAAGACATTTCTATGTTTTCGCCTCCCCATATTTCCATTTCTTCATCATAGCTTCCAATGTGTTCAAAGTAGTCTTTTGATATTGAAAACAGACCTCCAGCAAAAGTAGGTGTTCTGCAAAAAGATAAATTTATGGAGGAAGACAGTATTCAAATATATAGGGTTGTTTGTTCTGTTTTGTTGAAATATAAATGTAAAAAACATAGTATGACTGTTCTAGAAAGTTTCCATGCATTTGTTGATGTTTCATTACATTATTACCTTTTCCTGGCATAGATAATAGTTCAAGTAATTAAATCTGCCCACATCAAGTGTCATTTGAGAGTTTTATCGTCATTTATTATCAACCGGTTTAGATTGAATGCTGGTATAAAAGACAGTATCAGGAAAAATAACATATTTTCCCTGTATGGAAGATATCAAGCAAAGTATTCCTCCAGACCAGTAACCTGTCTGTGGCTAAAGCACATACAGTTATTATCAAATGCACCACTGTGACAGTGTAGTGTTTTGGTGCTCTGAACCTTTGTTGTCATCTTTTCAAGGATGATGAACAAGGAGAAAGAATCTGTGGAAGTGTCTTTGAAAAGAACCGTTTATAATCCTCCGCTCCCCCCTCTCTCCTGATGAAAAAATATATAGAAATTGTATATTATGTTCCTAGTGTAGGTAGAAAAAAGGTAATGCAGGGCAAATATTGTCTTAAGGAGGCTGTATTTTTATGACAGCTTTATCATTTACAATGTGGTTATCAAAGTATTACAAAACCTGTCTAGGGTGCTTAGACTTCTGATCATACTCATCTGAAGATCAAGTTCATTTACAAACTACTGTTCATAATGAAAAACTATGAAAACTGAAGGACTTAAAATACTATTCAAATTGTGTTTACCTAATTGGATAGGTTTCATCTTTTCTTCTTTCATTTTCATGTTTAGGAAGAGATTCCCATCCAAATGACAAACTCCAATCAAAATTTCCTCTGTTGTGGCTATGCCCATAAGGAGATGGTTTACTGAATTCAAAAGTGTTGAGGTCTATAGAAGCAATATCAGGGCTTACAACAGTGACAGGGTTCTCAGCTATTCTTGCCAACAACGGCTGTAACCAGCCATAAAAGCATTCACCTATGGAGAAAAGGGGAACAAGCACTGAATTTTTACTTGGCCGTATTTTAACATGCCCAGAGCAAGCCAATATGCACCACTTTTTTAAAGCGTTGCTACTTATACTTTCAATAATATAAAACAGCAATAGGAAAGATTATGTGTTGCTAACAGTTACAATTCATCAAAAATCTGGAATGTTAAATTGAAGACAACAGTGTTATAAACCAGACCTGGCATAGCTTCAGGTTACACTTACAGTGAGCATCCAGAAAGGTAAGGGTCTCTCCTGTTGCTACTGAAGCTCCCAACAACCGAGCAGTGATCAGACCTTTTCTTTCCTTTTGACGGACTACTTTAACTATTTGAAATTGTTTCACATATTCATCTAGTTTATCATGCAAGTATTCTAGAAAGAGAAATCAGTTTCAGGAGATCAAGTGTATATATGTACCACTGCCTAAAATTCTACATAATTAAACTAACAGGATAGACAATTCACACTACTCCCAGGAATGACCTCGATATCAAAGTAGTAAACAATTCCTAACTATTGAATTTTATTTTTAGGGGCTGTGTCTTGTTGGGGGTGGGGGCACAGGAAGAGGTGACCAGCAGAGAACAGGAGATGGAACACCAAAAATACTCCAAAAGAGAAAAGACATGTGCTAGTACATAACTTCTGTGGTATTAACAGTTTGAATAGCGATTCAAAATCCATTTTCAGAGCAAACAGATCACATACCTGAAGTTATCTGCAGAACATGCAATTTTTTTCCTTGCTGGCACATTTTACACAGTGTTCAAAGGCTAAAAATCTTAAAGCAGCAACAGAAGCTACATAGAAAACTCTTTAAATGTGTAGAATTTGAGAAACAACCCCACATCCCTCATTAAACACCTCACACCATTTTCATTCCTCTGCCTGTCCTTAGTATTAAACTGTACCACTGAACGTTTCACATTAAAGTGTGTTACTATACTAAATACAGACTTGCAAAAAGTGTAAATACATTAATATAAGCATGTATGTATAGACATGTTCATCTAAAGTTAAGCATAGGAAGTTTTTTGAACTTGCATTTGTGATCACACTAAGTATAGATTCCCTTATTTTGGGCAGTCAGCTTGAGTATTGAAGATTATCTTGCCATTAAATAATTTTACTTTCTAGGAAAGACATTTCCCTTTACACTAGTGAAATTAATTTGCATAAAGACAATCACTATGATAACATGCAAATTGCTGCAAGCATTCGCCAATTTATTCTTGGATACTTTGTTCTATAAATTGTAATTGGTTTTAAGCACAAATTACAGAGCTACTTGTCATGCAACCAGTTATGCAGTTTAAGCAGCACTAGAATTAGAAATCAGAAATTGAGTTTAAAAACCATTTAGAGGACTAGAATATCATATTTGATATTCTTATGAAAAAAATATGGGGAGAATTATTTTATATTTTATGGGAAAAGGAACAAAACCACTTGGAATAGCATTACACATGTTAATGGTGGTAAAGAGATATCCCTTTTTAACCAATTTATCTGCAATCCTAACATTTCTTAAATTAGAAAAAAAAAAGATCCACAGAAAGAGAAAGACTTCTTACCATCTGTACTGGCATCATCCACCAAAATAATCTCCTTCAGCAGTATGGCAGGAGATGTATACATCACACTGTGAACAGTTCTGAGTAGAGTGGACCATGCTTCATTATGAAAAACTATTATAATACTCGTGGTTGGCAGTGGTGGGCAACGCTTAAACTTTTGTTCAATACATCTACAGATTAGAAAAGTGTCAAATGTTACAAAATGGATAGACAAAACGTTTTGACTCAAACTCTTTCTAGTACAAAGCTTTATAATTACAGATATGAAATAATTCAGCTTCTCCACTTTCTACCTGCTTTTGGATTGCAAAGGCAGGTGCCCCAACTAGGGAAGCTGTACAAAGTATTTTTTTAAAATATAATGAATAAGAATCTCACTGGAACAACTGACTCAACTCTGCTTCTCTCTCACAAGCATTTGAGTACGTTTCATATAGCACCCAGGTCTACTCTATTGAGAGCAGCAGATACTGAGCTGAAAAATCTGAAACTCAAAAAACCAAAGAATATTTATTACAAGAATGCAGAGTTTGTAAGGAAAAATAGAACAGTTCTAATTCAGAACTTCAAAATTTTGTAGAAATGGCATACAATCCTTAAGGCAGCATATCCCATTAAAGGGAAACAATTTTAAACCTACAGTGTATCAGGATTGATGTATTCTGAACATAACTTGAAGTTCAGTTGCAAGTCAAGATGACAAGACAACACTCCTGTATTGTAAACTCCCCAAGGTAATTATCACAACAATTGCCTTACAAAATACACAGGTGAAAACTCACCAGTTATGCTCTAGCAAAGGTTATTGTGAGCTGCACCATGTGTACTGTGAGATTCATACCACCAGCAGCAGCTCAGCGAGGTTAGTCACTTCTGACACAGATGGCTGAGAATGTATTATCTGACACTGACAGAGACTGCTCAGAACCAAAACCTACTCTAAATCCTACAGTCTTCATTAATAACATTTTTCAGTACTACAACATTGCTGAGACGTTCCATTGCCTCGTTCAACAGTTTATAATTCCTAATTTATTAAATTGTGCTGGGGGTTTTATTAACACTGAATACTTAAACAAACAACTGGGGAGGGTGGAATAATGTTTAAATTACAAAAAACTTTAAATCACGTTTTTGGTTTTCTTCTAAGTAAAAAAGCGTGCTTCCAGAAAGTCACTCAGAAAATGTAGCTTAAAGGTAAACGCAGAAAACCTTATTTAAATATGGTTACTTTGAATGCAAAACCATGAAAGAAGCAAGCCATCCTAAACATTCTTGGCTTTGGTACTGTTGATCGTTATGTACAGCCACTCACTATGTATAGCTACAAGACTCTCCTAAACTATCACCTCATGCTGAACTCAAATCACTTTGCAGCCTGCACTTCTGACAAGTTTTTCAACTATCAGTACATACACATTTCAACATACTCGGGAGGTCGAGTGTCTGGTCCAAGATCTCGGTGTAAAGAAATCCTATCGCTTGCAAATGCATTAAAACAGTGTTTTTCTTCTCCATGCTGCTTTTCTTTCTGTTCTTCTGAATTCAAGTTCATGGTTTTAAATGCTTTGCCAGAAGCTCCAGGAGCATTAGGATCTTGAAGAGGTCGATCTAGAAAGGGCTTTAGTTCCACTGCAGTATAGTATCCTGGCAAACAGCGTCTCTCTCCAGGAATCTTTGTTTGCCTAACAGGTGCTTTTATCTGCATTTTTGGCTTTGCACCTTTGATATTGCTCATAGCATTTAACATTAGACCTAATACATGACTTTTCTTTCCAACAACCGGTTCAATCCCAGCTTCGTCTTTAAAATCTTGAACACCCACTTCTCTTTGTAATAAAAATAAAAATACCAGAAAGACGAACACAATAATGCTAAACTTCCAAAGTTTCCAGTGAAAAAATAATTTCTTGAATAGTGTAGGTGTTTTTTTCAAAGCCATTCTAGTTTTACAAAATTATCACAAGACAAAAGTTCCTGTCAGTGATGTTCTTCAAATAGGTCACAGCATTTCTTGAAATTATAACACCTGTAAATTAAAAAAGAAAATACTAATTTCAACATGTACTATATTCAACAATGTTAAACTGTAAGAATTTCAAAGGCAGGAATTAATACACAACTCCCAACTGTCAAGCATTATGTGTCCATTACCTAAAGATACATCAAATCTATCTGTAAGATACCAAAAATGCACTTTGCCTGGGTTTTGGTTTAGTTTTGTTTTAATACAGTTCAAATAGAAGACCCAGAAAGCAGGCATACCACTAAGAATAGAACACTATTTCAAGACAATGCCATTATTTCACATTATTTGTCTTCCAAATCTTGAAAATGAGGTTTAAAACTAGAGGAAAATCTTGGTTTAAGTCTTCCCAAAGCAGAGAATTTTAGTTAAATGATTTTGAGATAGAAAGAAAACAGATGGAATAAATATGGTAAGTTGGTTACATGTAAGAAAGATCCACATAAAAAGTGAACTATAAAAGACAGGAAGAAGTTCTTAACTTATTTCAACAATTTGGAAATTTCCAATATTAAAAAAAAAAAAAAAATCCATTTCAAGATCAGACTTCAAGTGGGAAACTTTTAGATTAATCTAGTTATCTACTATGCACATTCAATGCAGACTTCATACAGGTAATTTGGAGTAGGTTGATTTAGCCTGAGGATCAAGTAATCATTCTCTATCTTTTTTTATTCACTTGTACTGCATTTTCTGGCATGTGCTGCTGCAACTCATCAAGAGAACATGTCAAAGAGCTCTCCTCTTTAAGGAATTCTGCCAGTTTTTTTTTCACAGACAAGCAATTATTCAGCAGCTATCAAAGACGGGGAACTATGAGAAACATTTAAGGACTACCAGAATCCAAGTGATTTTAATTAAATTCTCTCTGCAAAATTGGCAGTTTACAAGAAAGGGAAAAATAGCAACCTGCCTAAATACAAAGCACTGCTTTATTTTTATGTAAGTTGCCTATATGCAAGTGAGAAAATAAATAAGCAGCATCTAGATAAAAGCCACAGTTAATTCCCTTTTGGTAACAATACCTGGCTCTGAGCCTGGTGTCACTGGCAGGACTTTGGATTTTTTGATGATGGGTTGGTTTACACAACACCAGGCCTGCTGGCAACAGATGGGGTAAACCTGTCTCAAAAGGGAAAAACTGTCTTTGCACAGGAGTTGGCAGGGCTCATTTCAAGAGCTTTAAACTAGGTTTGAAGGGGGAAAGGGATAAAACCAGGCTCACTAGGGACTAGCCTGGGGACAGCACATCAATGTTTGTGGGATGGCATGCCAGTGAGGTCCTTTGGTCTGTCATCCCAGTGGAGCCAGGGGATGGAGTGCCATGTGATAACAAAGACACAAGGGATATTGATGGGCTAGAAATCACAATAGCATCTGAGAATGGTTAGGCAAGTATAAGGCCTTCTCCCCTCAAAATGGTGATGGGATCAATAGCCCAACTGAAGCGCATCTACACCAATGCATGCAGCATAAGCAACAAACAGGAGGAGCAGGAAGCCATTGTACAGCAGGAAAACGATGATATAGTTGCCATCACAGAAACACGGTGGGATAATTTGCACAACTGCTGCGCTGGAAGGCTATAAACTTTTCAGAAGGAATAGGCAAGGAAGGAGAGGTGGTGCAGTAACCCTGTATGTTAGGGTGTGTTTTGATCGCTGTGAGCATAATGATAGCAGTGTTAGGGTTGAGTATTTATAGATAAGAGTAAGTGAGAAGGCCAACAAAGCAGATATCATGGTGGGAGTCCATTATAGACCACCCAGCCAGGATGAAAAAGCAGATGAAATATTCTATAAGCAGCAGGGAGAAGTTTCACAATCACTACCACTTGTTCTCATGCAAGATAAGATCTTGTAAGACAAGCCAGTGGTGAAGAAGCCTGGCTTGGTGGAACAGAAAACTTTGGCTGGAACTCAGGAAGAAAAGTCCTATGGAAGAAGGGGCAGGCAACTCAGGAATACTACAAAGCTTTCATAAGGCTACGTAGGGAGAAAATTAGAAAGGTCGAAGCCTAACTGGGACTCAATCTGGCTACTGCCATAAAAGACAAAAAAAAGTTTCTATAAATACATTAATAGCAAAAGGAGGAACAATGAGAATCTCTATCCTCTGTTGGATGCAGGGGGAAACAGTGACCAAGGATGAGGGAAAGGCTGAGGTACTTAATGCCTTCTTTGCCTCAGTCTTTAACAGTAAGACCAGTTGTTTTCTGAGCACTCAGCCCCCTAAACTGGAAGACAAGGACGGGGAGCAGAATGAAGCCCCATAATCCAAGAGGAAATGGTCAGCATCCTTAGACACACACAGACCTACATCACTTTAGACACAGAAATCTATGGGATAGGATCCACCCAAAGGTGCCTGAAGGAGCTGGTAGAAAAGCTGACCAAGCCATTTTCTATCATTTACCAGCAGACTTGGCTAATTGGAGAGGTCCCAGTGGACTGGAGGTTAGAAAACACGATGCCCATCTACAAGATGGGCAGAAGGAGGATCTGGGGAACTACAGGCCTGTTAGTCTGACCCTAGTGCCAGGAAAGTTTATGGAGCAGATCATCCTGAGTGCCATCATACAGCACATAAAGGACAAGATGATCAGGTCCAGTCAGCATGGATTCATGAAAGCAAGGTCCTACTTGACTAACCTTATCTCCTCCTATGACAAGGTGACCCACTTAGTAGATGAGGGAAAGGCTGTGGATGTTGTCTACCTATACTTTAGTAAAGTTTTTGACACTGTTTCCCACAGCATTCTCCAGAAAAAAACTGGCTGCTCATGGCTTGAGGGGCATATGCCTTGATAGTTAAAAAAATTGGCTGGATGGCAGGGCCCAGATTGTTGTAGTGAATGGAGATAAATCCAGTTGGCAGCTGGTCACAAGTGGAGTTCCCCAGGGCCCAGCACTGGGGTCAGTTCTGGTTAATGTCTTTATCAATGACCTGGATGAGGGGATCAAGGGCACCCTCAGTAAGTTTGCAGACAACACCAAGTTAGGTGGAAGTATTAATCTGCTTGAGGGTCAGAAGGCTCTACAGAGGGGTCTGGACAGGCGAGATCAATGGGCAAAGGCCAATTGTATGAGACCCAACAAGGTCAAGTTCTGGGTCCTGCACTTTGCTCACAACCCCAAGCAACGCTACATGCTTGTGGAAGGGTGGCTGGAAAACTTCCCAGTGGAAAAGACCTGGAAGTGTTGGTCAAGAGCCAGCTGAATATGAGCCAGTAGTGTGCCCATGTTGCCAAGAAGGCCAATAGATAGCATCCTGGCTTCTATCAGAAGTGTGGCCAGCAGAACTAGGGAAGAGATTGTCCCTCTGTACTTGGCACTGATGAGGCCGCAGCTCAAATACCGTGTTCAGTTTTGGGCCCCTCACCACAGGAAAGATATTGAGGTGCTGGACCACGTCCAAAGAAGGGCAATGAAGCTGGTGAAAGGTCTAGAGAACGAGTCTTAAGAGAAGCAACTGAGGGAACTGGGGTTGTTTTTCCTGGAGAAAAGGAGTCTCAGGACAGACCTTATCACTCTCTGATACTACCTGAAAGGAGGTTGTATTGAGGTGGGGGTCAGTCTCTTCACCTAAGCAAAAAATGATAGGACAAGAGGAAATGGCTTCAAGTTGCACCAGGGGAGATTTAGGTTGGACATTAGGAAAAATTTCTTCAATGACAGCATTGTCAAGCCCTGGAACAGGCTGTCTAGGAAAGTAGTGGAGTCCCCATCCCTGGAGGTATTTAAAAGACATGTAGATGTGGTGCTTACAGATATGGTTCAGTGGTGACCTGGCAGTGCTGGGTTACCAGTTGGAGTTGATGATCTTAAAGGTCTCTTCCAACCAAAATGATTATATGATTCTAACTACTGACCACAGAATTGCAAAAAACCACTTTTCCATTTCATCCTTTGAAATACAAATAGATTCTGCATTTCTTAACTGGAGTAACATATACTCAGGAAGAGATTCAACTTACACAAAACAAAACAAAACCCTTACCTGGTTTCCTTCCAGAATTTGCAGGATAAGTTAAGCATCAAGACTAGTTCAAATCACAGTAGTTTTACCATAGAGCTACCACTCCAAGTATGCAGAGGGGAAGCTCATTACAGCATTGCCATATAGCTACTAAAAGGTAGCAACACAAATGTGCTTCACAAGGCTCACAAAATTTCCAAGAAAACCCATAAACAAAAAAAACCAGTCCACTTCTGTCTCACACATTATTTTCCCATTTCTGTTTAGCGCTGAAACATTTATACTACAATATACACTGCAAGACTAAGAATAATAACTTTATTTCCTGGTGAAAGAATTGCAACTAATTTACCAAACTGCCAGGCTGAAAAATGCCTTGTTTTCTCACCATGTCTGAGGTTGATCTTGGCTGGCTGCCAGACTCCCAGCCACTCTCTCACTCCCCCCTCCTCAACACGACAGTGGGAAGAAAATAAGATGGAAAAGCACATGGGTTGATGAGGACAGTGTGACCACTTACCAATTACTGTCACAGGGAAAACAGACTCCAGCAGAATGAATTTAATTTATTGCCAATTAAACGTAAAAGACAAAACTAAAACCCCATGCCTAAGTTCACTCCTCCATTCCCAACTCTTCTATGTCCTTTCTCCCAAGTGGTGTAAAGGGATAGACAATGAGGGTTGTGGCCAGCTCCTAACACTTCATCTCTGCTGCTTCTTCCTCTTCACACTTTTCCCTTGTTCCAACATGGGTCTTCTCCACAGGGTACAGTACTTCAGTGAAAACTGCTCCAATGTGGGTCATCTACAGAGTCACAGTTCCTGCCAGGATCTTGCTCCTGCATGGGCTCTCCACAGCCTGCAGCTTCCTTCAGGGCATATCCACCTGCTCCAGCATGGGCTCCTATGCTGGCTGCAGTGTAGCTATCTGCTCTGGCATGGTCCTCCATGGAGTGCAGGGAAATACCTTCTTCACCATGGTCTTCTCCATGGTGTGCAGGGGAATATCTGCTCCGGTGCCTGGAACAACTCCTCCCGTCCTTCACTGATCCTGGTGTCTGCAGAATTGTTTCACATTTTTCTCATTCATCTCTCTTGCAGCTCTTGTGCAGCATTTTTTTTACCCTTTCTTAAACACTTTATCACAGAGGCACCACTTGCTACACTGGGTGGCTCAGCTTTGGCCAGCAGTAGGTCCATTTTAGGGTTGGCTGGAACCAGCTACGTCCAGCAAAGGGGCAGCCCCTGGTGTCTTCTCACAGAGGCCACTCCTGCAGTTCATTCCCAACTCCCAACCTTGCCATGTAAATGCAATACACAGCGTAAAACACTGAGCATATGCATAGATCAGCACCCAGCAAGATGACTGTAACTTGTAAAACTATGATTTCTAAATCTGCAAGGGCTGTGACTGAGTCTACAGTCACTGCAACCCATTCACCAGGAATGTTTTCATAACACCATAAGCCAGAAAATCCCATTACTGTTTCTCAGTGTACCATGCGCAAGCACATATAATATTAGTAAAGCTTAGGAATCAATAAGCAATATAAATATATCTTCCTTAAATAGAAAAAAAAAATTAAAAATACTTTAAGTACTTAACATTATAAGAGACGTCTGGCAACTTCTTTATCTCAGCAGCAGTCATTAGGCATAGTCAACCAGGCAAACACCTGGGGAGGGGGGCATTAGCATTGGTTGGCTGGTTGGTTTGTTTCCAAGCATCACTGCCCTCAAATTTCTTCTACATCATTAAACATGCAACAGTGCTCTCCAACTTCCTCTAGGCCTCCTCTTCTTGGTAAAGAGACTTAAATTTGTCCATGACAAGAGAAAGTTTAAACTTTAATGAACATGGTATAAGATATGTCAAGAGAAGAGAGGTTAAAGTTAATTCTATATAGCAACATGGATTGTTTTACACTGAGATTATGCTTAAATTTGATAACTTAATCAGTATTTGAGTCAAATATTTACAACTGTCTCTTTCTGTTTTAATAAGCTGGCATGAAACTACTTAAAGGGTAGAAAAATCACAAGGTATGGCTACATATCTGTTAACTGCCTTAGTTAAAAGATTTCTCTGGTACTAATTTGACAACTACTTTAGAGTGTTAAAGTTGCAGTTGTCAGATTTCTATTGTACATCTCCAGCATTTCAATTAACACAGCAATATTTACTTATGCTAAACTCACTATGTCATGATGTTTTTTTCTAGTTTGATGTTCACCACATGAATTTCAGCTTGATTGTCTCAAGCAACAAAAATGAAAAATGGGCTAGAAATTACCAAAGATTTCTTCCATAGACTTTTAGCACATAATTCAGACCTTTTCCGCCCCGGCTTTGATACTGACACACTAACCCAATCTTCACAAAACATCAAAAGCGTATGTGTAGATTTTGCAAAAACTTGCACTAAATTACTGTTATTTTAATTTGGGATTATTTCCTGCACAAATTGAGCATACACAAATCTTTAGAATACTCATGATCAACAGAACACAATAATCAAGATATCTGTAAAATAAAATAACCCAAATCTAAAATTCATCCAGAATATTTCTTGTACTATCTGTGTTTTGCATACATCTGTCTTCAGACAAATAAGTCATTAAATATTATAATGAGCAGACTTATTGAGCAACCAAGAACATAAAGCAATTTACTCAGCATTTGTTTTCCTATGTAACTACATTCATTTTTATCTGCATGCATTTGATTTCTCTTTGACAACTTATTTCCTTGTATTGGATACATCTGCCTTGGCTGCTCAGGTCTAACTCCAGCAGGCCAGCACAACACACAGGTGAAATGTGTCTCTCCCCAGAATGAAAAGACAACTCACTTGAGTTAAGTGAGTTGTGCAACACAGCACACAACTTAACCCTTTCAGTATGGATTAGTACACTCCAGGGGCATACATGGCAGGATGCTGTGTACAGAAACAAGTGTAAGTAAAGAAAAGATCCTTTTAAAGAAAGAAGCAAGTGATAGTCTTGGGATAGTATGTACAGCAAAAGTGGACAAGCATGGGCTCACTTGCCACAAATGTACAGCAAATCCTTTAATATAGACAAATGCTGAGTGTGGTTTTATTGACAAAATATCTGATAGGGATTTTGCTTACAATAAGAGAAGAGCTCTTTGTTGCACAAAGTACTAGCAGTTTACAGAACAGAGACTACATTGTCTAAAGAACTTTTGCCATGAAAGCTGTATCTTCATTAGGGCTTTTACTAGGATAATTTTGTGGCCAGAAATACAATCTTTAATCCCCAACAAGTGCCTCACATTTTTATGGCATAGCAATGTCAGTAAGCACAGACCAAGCTACTGTTCCATCCTCCAGGACATGCTGAAGAAATGTGCTGGCATGATTCAACTCCCTGAGGTGACTGTTTAGCAAAGTGTTCAATCTTCTATTCATTAGTGTTATTTTCACTAATAATAGTCTGGATTCTTACAGCACTTTGAAATAATTAGCCCTAAACATCAGAAGTTGGATTTTAGGGTTGTTGGTTTGTTTTTTTCAAAGAAGAAAATAACCAGAGAACTAGTATGTACTACAAAAGTCTGCTAAAAGTACCAAAAAGCAGCTGCCACACTACTTTGAACCACATCACATGGGTAGTGTGTGAATTCAATGCACAGCCTATGTTACCTTATGCCACCCACTAACTCTGATGTCAGTCTCTCTAAAAACTATGGCTTACAAGAAAGCCCCACTACAGGAGCCAGCTTGTAGACAGCTCTGACTTTTTTTTGACTTTTTGCTTGGTCTGAACAACACTGTAAACAATCATTTTTTAAAAAAAGCAACAACAAAAAAAATCAAGATAACCCAAATAAGCAGAATTTCTCTCAGACCTTGACAGTGAGAAGAAATTTATTGCAGTTAGTATCAACAATATAGTTGACCTCAGGGTTGGTTTTTGGTTTTTTTTAAAAAATAAAACTTTTAAAATCTACTTTTTTAAAATCTGAATGTTAAATGGGGTTCTAATGTTTCCTGAAAATGCTTATGGAACATAAAAAAACCCTTAAAAATATAAAAGTACAAAGTAAAAAATACTTAAGATTAAAAAAACTAAAAAAAGATAAACATAGGAAAAAACCTCCTTAGAATTATTCTAATCACAACTATTTAACTGCACAACTTCCTTCACCCTTAATCAAATCAAAGGAACAAATTATAAAATGAAGTGGACGGAAGTTCAAGATGAAGGTTTCAGGTGCAAAGGAGAAACAGAATCAGCTGGCCAGTTTCTGTCTCTACACTTGAAACAAAAGAAACTTGCCTATCTATGCCACTAAGAATTCCTACTGAATACACCACTAGATAGGGTGCACATATCTAAAAGAAACAGAGATTCTCACACCCCAGATACTGTACCTCTCAGTACATTCATTGAAGCTTAGACAGGAGAAATATGATTCTACTCCTGTGTCCCTAATCCTCAACATCCTGAAAAAAAGTCATAAGAGCAACATACTCATTTCTTGAGTCTCAGGTTTAGAAACATTAAGGGCACAGATTAGTACAGACTGGATGTAATCTGCCTCAGTGATTATTACAGAAAAATCAGGAACTGTAACTGGATGATAACAAAATAGGTAGAAGAAATTCAGAGCAGCAGCAGCCCAGAACACCTAGCTGGAATACTACTTTGTAAACGATCTTCAGCAGTTTCTTTGAGATTAAAAAAATAAATACACCTCCCCCCACACACACACCTCCTTCTATGTATTCTAGTGGACATGCTTCCAAAAACTTTCAAAATGAGTGGTACTACTATCTTTCTACAGCTAAGCACTGTATATGATAGGCACAGATAGATAGTTCCCTGTGAAAACAGCATATTAAAAGCATACAGTAATCATATATTATAAAAACTATTTATGGTTTATTTTTACAGTCCTGAGACTATAAACATGCACTGAACTCAACTTGAATTTAAATTTCACTCAACTCTGCAGCTTCCTTTTTTTCTTGGCCAGATTGGTTTTGGCCTCTGTTAAAATCATTTTAGACTGTCCCTAAAAATGCCGTGATGACAAGAGAGCACCACAGCAGCTGTAAAGTGCTGTTTTAACTTAGAAGGGTTAGTGTCTGATTTTCGCTTAAGCACCAGAAAATAATCTTATTATCATAACCAAGGGACTTTTTTGGTTTGTTTTCCTGAGTCTAGTAATGTTTCTAAAAAACCAAAACCATCTGAGTAGTAAGTGTAGGGCTTGAAATCACAGTTTTACACCCTAATTGCCCTTAGATTTGTTTACATGATAAATGTGAAGTAAAGCAAGCCTCCTTATAAACTTTTTGAGATTTACTGAGGTTTACTGGGTCAGTGACTGCTAAACTAATCTTTGTCAGAATGTTCCACATATGTCTTCACTATCCTCCTCTCCCCCCTCGACTGGTTCTTTTCCAGGTACATTTCACTGCTGAATAATCTTACCTAAGAAAAAATAGTCACTTGACAGCAGAATTAAATTACTAAATCACTGTCAGTAGTTTTGCAACATGATTTCTCTGTTTGTAAGAACTATTTCCTACAGCACATATCAGCAAATCTTAAGAAAAATCAGACACTGGTAAGACAGCAAGTAAATAAAATCATGCTTCACATGAGAGGACAAAATCTAGCACTTCATGCTCTAGAAACTTGAGGCACCTTCATATCTTCTAGAAGACAGACACAGAAATGAGCAGATTAGGATGAGAAACTCACCAGTGCTGGAAGGCACCTGATCAGTAATTCATATTATGAACATGATTCTCTACATCTATTCTGAAGAAAGGGGAAGCCTTGCACTAGATACCAGCTCTTGGAATAGACAGACCAGGCAATAAATTTATGTAAAACAAAAAGGAATGTCTCAAAGCAATGCAGTTTGTCACTTAGAACCACAAACTTTGGGGAA
Organism: Coracias cyanogaster; assembly: GCA_033124195.1. NCBI lineage: Eukaryota > Metazoa > Chordata > Aves > Coraciiformes > Coraciidae > Coracias > Coracias cyanogaster. Next base: position 244 of record JAVSBS010014755.1, on the reverse strand, counting down.
ATGTCACAGAGAGGGCAATTATGTATTGTTCCTGTTTTGACAGAAGTGCTGTCCAGGCTACAGCTGGTATTACCCCACCCAAAAAAAAAAAAAAAAAGAGGCAAAGTGAAATGGCAATAGCAGTTACCAGGAGCAGGAAAACTAGTCTCCTGCTCCTTCCCACAGTGCAACAAAAATAGTAATGTGGGCTCTCTGTAACTAAGTTAATTTTTACTTTGCTACATTATTGAAAAGCCTTGAGATG
>JAVSBS010014754.1:20977-34718 GCA_033124195.1 Coracias cyanogaster | reverse complement strand
GGGAGCGGGGCGGGCGGTCCCGGAGCCCGGCCCGTGCGGCGGGGGACGAGCCGCAGCGAAGCGCGGGCGGGGCGGCGGGAGGAGGGCGCGTTCCGTGGGTGCGCCCCGAGTTCGGGCCGAGCTGCTTCCCTGCCCCAAACTCCCGGGCGCCGGGCTGCGCGGCTGCCGCGCCGGGCCGGTGTCGGTCAGCGCTGGCCGCGTCCGAGGCGCTTGGAGCGCGGCCGCGGGGCGGACCCGGGCGCCTCCGCGCTGAGGCAACTTTTCGCTTTGGTGGATGGCAGCACGGGGAGCAGGAGGGATAACCGAGACCTCGGTTGGGGGCTTGCGAAAGGCTCCCTGAGGCTCTGGGGGAACTTGGCGGAAGGCGTCAGGCAGGACAGCGGGAGCGCGGGCTCAGGGGCAGCCCCGCCGCGCCGGTACCGCCCGGACCGCTGCGGAAACGGAGCCTGACCCTGCTTGCGGAGCGTTCGGCTGAGGTTTCGTTACCCGTTACCTTTCCCAACACTTTTTTTTCTCTAAAGCATCTGTGGGAAGCCAGGCGTTTAGCCGGGGCTCCTGCCGGCCCTGCCTCGCCAGAGCAAGGAGGTGCCGTTGGTTCTGAACTTCCCGCTCTTCCCTGACAGGCTGCAGTGAAACGCCTTTTAGGAAAGGAAGGTGACTTGGATTTCTCTGGTCTTGGTCTCGCTATGTGAAGACCTAGAGATATGTAGTTATTTTATTGCTGTTGTTGCTTTGATTATTTCCTTTGTTGGAGCGTATGTTGCGATTCCTTTCAGGTAGGATGTTGCCTAAAAGGGTGACTGGGTTTACTTTAATTTCTGTGCTGCTTGGCATTTTTTTCTTCTCTGTCTTTCCTCTTCTTTTCCCTATAAAAGACGCACATCTCTCAAGGAAATAAATAATGCTAATGTAATAATAATAAGTCAGTGAGTTTCACTGTAGATTCCCAGCACTCACATGCTGCTGTAGTGGTCAGCAGTCAAAGATGACTGGAAATCCATGCCAGCCTTCTTCTGAAATGAACCATGATGGAATAGTTTTGTTGTTGTTTTGGTAGCAGGGCCCCTCAGACCTTCAGATTTTTCTGTCTAATGGCTTTTCAGGATGTATTTGCATTCAGTTAAACATCCTTCCTTGAAGGTGAACGCTCGTGCAAGTTGCTTGTACTTTGGGAACTACGAGTTAGCAAAACTTGTATTTCCTAGTCGCTTGTGTTGGGTTGCATCAAGGCCCGCTGCTGAACGGCATCTGCCTTACATTGTGGCAGCGGGCAGGTGTAAGAAAAGTAGTGTTACTCTGCAGTTGCATCAGCTTGTTTTCCTCGCTCCTGGGACAAAAACCAAAGCAAGCAGACTTTGTGTTGGAAATTCTGAGTGGCCGGTACTGGGCAGGGTTGTGCCCAGGGACGTGGCAGAGTCACCAGCCCTGCAGGTATTTAAAAGCCATGTAGATGTGGTGCTTCAGGACATGGTTTAGTGGTGACCTGGCAGTGCTGGGCTAATGGTTGGACTCGATGATCTTAAAGGACTTTTCCAACCAGAACGATTTGATGATTCTATGATTAAAAGTAACTGTATGGAGTTTAATGCTCCAGAAGGAGCACAGAAGTTGTCGGTTTCAAATTTATAGCTTCAGGGGAACTTGTCTAAATAATTGTCCTAAGAATGGTTTTAAAATGCATTCTGGCTCGATTTTATATTCTACCTCCATCTTCTATGTGGATTCATTTAAAAATGAATAATAAAAAAATCATTCAGCAATTTAAATATAAGATGAATAGCATTAGAGCTACAAGTGTTAGCATCCTTAAAAATGAAAGTGAAATAAGCCACTAAATTCTTAGGTTTCAAGAGTTTATATTTCCAATAAACTGCCAAATCTAGCCACGCAGGATAAAATACAGAAGGGAGAATGAACTTGGCTTTAAAATCACAGCACTCAGTCTGTGGCACCCGCTAGGAAAAATGCGTACAGAAAACATCCTTCCCCTGAGTTTCAAAGGGAGGTCTTTGAACTGGCTTGTTCTGAGCGAGGCTGGACAGCACTTCACTTACTGGTCATCTGCTGCTTGTGGCCTGGAGCAGCAGGCAGTGCTCCTGTGCTTCTACAGGGCTGGGGAAGGGAGGGCACCAGGGAGACTGCGTTTGCCCCCATGGCTTGGAGTGTGGTGAAGGGTTTAGACCATTCTTTCTTTCCCATCTTGACCTCCCCCTTCCTCTTGGCCAGAATAAAGCCAAGGGGTTGGGAAAGGCAGATGACCAGCTGTGACTCCTCACCTCTCTGGGCACACATTGTCACTCTACCAAGTGCCACTTTACCCAGTTAGCTAGGAAAGATTGCTGAGTGTTGCAAGTTCTCCAGGTCTTGCAGGACCCAGACTTGCTCTGGGTTTTTCATCCCCTTTCTTTGTTTCCCTCTACAAAGTGCCAGTTTTTAGCTGAGTAGCTAGCTGTTAGACCAATGCTGGCACTCAAGCCTTTCTTCCTTCACCCTCAGAGTATCTCCCCTACTAGCAGTCAGGAGGTGCTAGTCCACCCCCAGCTTACAGTTGGCCCCCACTGAAGGTTTTAACATCTAGTAGACTCCAGTTGAGGACTGTGTCCTTTATACCCCTTCAGCTGGACAGATTCTGCCTTGAAGGTTTGATTGTGGCGTTTTGACGTTACATACCATCTGCTTTTGGACTGAATGCTTGTGCCGTGCTTCCTAAATGGAGGGAATTTGTGTGATCCACCAGAAAGACCCTTCCTCAGTTGCCCTCTGTGTTGCCGAGAACAGGGTAGCAGCATTTCAGAAGGCTCCACGCGTAGCAGTCTGTGGGACAGGCAGGGAGCAGACCAGCGTGGCCAGTGCGGTCCTGCCTCACGCCTGAGCTCTGCAGGTTGTGTGGCCTGTGCTCATGCTTGCAAAACTGCAAATATCTGGTGTCATGGACCATATGCTTAACAAGAGATTGTGTACTGAAGTTAACCAAGTGCACAAGGCTTGGGAAGGGGAAGAAGTGACAAAGTTTCCGTGGGCCGCGACAAACTTCTAGCTCATCCCAGTTTTTTGTCCCTACACTGCTTTGGAGAAGTGGAGAGTAGAAAAAGCATAAAGATAACAAGCAGAGTGTTATTTCTTGGGCTCCTTTCTTTTTTACTTTTCTTAAACTTATTTTTTTTGTCACTTCTGTGTCTGACTCATTCTGGCCCTGGCATGCTCATTACGGGCAGCATTGAACGGACAGTTAGCAGGTGTAGCTGCTTCTCTTGTGGAGGGACAAAAACCCACAGAACTCGACCAGATGCCGGGGATCCTCTGTTACCTTAGGATCGGCTTGCAGCAGGAAGCTCTTCAGAAAGCTCACCTGACGCCAGCGGCTACGACAGCAGCTGCCTCTGGTGTGTGTATTTCTGTTTTACACTTGTTGTTGCTAAAACCAACGGGCCTGAACAGGTGTGTTAGCAAAGAGGAGTTGCCCTGGCTCTGCCTGAATTTGCACTAGTAAGCGCGGGCAAGGCACGCCTGCCGTAGAAAGTTTCCTTTGCACCTGGGTCAGGCAGCAAGTGCAGGTTCTTAGTTTCTCTTTGCAGTTCAGTTGTGTTTGCTTGGATGTTTTGTCTTGTCCCTGGCAGGTTTTCCGCTGCCTACAGCTTATCTAGGCTGACAATGGGGAACTGTTCAGAAAGCACAACCCCTGTCCATGGCAGGTGGCAAGAGGCAGGCAGTCAGCGTGGCACAGACACCTGTGAGTGGGAGGGAGAGAGTTGATGTGGGTGCCCAGAACTTCTATGGGGCAGTCTGGAGCCTAATCTCATCTGGTTTCTCTTAACTGGATGTAGAAACTGAGGAAACAGAAGAGATGAGGACTGGTGAACATCTAGATGCTGCCTTCCGCTTTTGAAGTTGGCCTGATACATCTCAAGTACAGTACTCTGAATCTCCATCCTCGTGTTCTAGTTGTTATTGCTTGACTATACAACTGCATGAAGAATTTGGTATTTTCATATCTGCATCTGGTCCTTCAGTTTGGAATAGGAAGAAGCACTGATTTTAAAATGTTTATGTTATGTTTGAGTGGGAGGAGGCTATCTAAAGATTTCTTTTTTTAACAAGACGAAACCTAGCAATGCCTTCAAAGTCTGCATTTCTGGGTGTTGATAATCTCATGAAGTCTGAGCAAAATACTTGTGCTCTAGGATGATCAGCAGGGGCTAGATAGTACAGGCTTGCAACCTTTTATATCCCAGTGGTGTCCTCTTTAGCAGGTTTATCATGATTTGCAAACTTCTCTTCACATTAGCTGTCAACATGGTTTTTTTCTGAGAAACCTTTTTTTTTTTTCCTGCAAAGCTTTTCTAGGTTTGAGGAACTAAGTCAAACTTTTAAAATAGCAAATAAATGTCTTTGCTGTAACCAGTAGAAATTTTGGCTACTCTAGGACTTGATTTTGCTTTTAGGACTGAACGTGTCTAGCAAAACAATGCCTTTATATCATTAAATGCACAGCCCCGTGGGAATTGAGATTTAAATCTTGCAGCAGATATAAAGCTAACTTCTAGATTTACGGTTTTCAGGAAAAAAACCTAACAGATGCACTCTGAATACTGAAGCACTAAAATATGATGCTCAGTAAAATTAATGTTAAATGCTGTTCAGATTTTACAAGCATTTGGAGTGTATTGCAAAGAATTACGGCTACAGATTGGTGAATAGTAAACTTTTTTAATCCTTAGAAGAGAGAATGAGCTTGACTTCTCTTGTTTTCGGAGTATTTAAAGGACCCTTCAACTTGTAGCAGTAAAAATAGCATAATCCACACGCAAGTGACAGCTGGAAGAAGTACTAATTATATTTCTGTATTCTTTTCCCAAGGATGTTGATGAAGTATATAAGGTCATGAGTTGTTATTTTGCAGTTTCTTGAAGTTATCTTAGAGAACCAAGTATGTGGCATGTCGTGTGTGCTTGGTGGGTAGGATTGTATATTACAATTGTATAGGTGAGTTTTGCTGTTAAGCTGCAACGCTTCTGATAACTATTAAAGATGAGTGATGAGTACTGCCCTAACCACTTGGACAAAAACCCAAAGGCAAATACTTTTTTTTGAATTCTTTTTGCCTGAAGCTACTTCTTTGAAAATTATGATTTCAGAAAAGAAGCATATAGTCTGCAAAGTGGAAAAAAGTCACTATAGATATTTCTAAGTGGCTTGCTCTTGAAATTGTCAGGATTAAGGTCTGTTCTGCCATATGTGTCATCTTTCAAACAAAGTTCACTAACGGATCTTTTCCACCATTGTCTTGAGGAAATCGCATCTGATCACAACTGAAGCTGGGTAAAAATGGCAGCCGATGGAAGATCCTTTTTGCCAACGAGCAAATTTAGGGTCTGTTAAGGCTGGAGAACTCCTGAAGCTCCGTGATTGTACTGGGATGATTTGGTGAACCAAGAATGTTCAGTCTTTGGTTTTGAATGGACCAGTTCATTCAGTCATCATCAAATCAGTCAGATGCTATGACGGTACTTGGTTTTCATAGCTCGTGTTTGCAAACTTCTTCTAGTGCACACTTCCAATTTGATGGAGGCAGAGGAGATGGACCTGTTCGTATTGGCTGCTCTTAAGAGTTGCCTGGGAAATAAATTCCTTGTGTGGATGTGCAGGCCAGATTAGATTAACACGTAGATGGAACAGCGTGACCTGGTTGGCACAACCCCTGAAGACTTTCACTTGCCGCTTGCCCAGTGGCAGCTGCCACCAGTTCAGCTGGAGCCCTCCAAGCCAGATCCAGCTGACTGACTGGTGGTGTGTTACCAGACAGTCTGCTTGGGGCAGCCAATGGCGTGTGTTCGAGGGGGTAAGTGTCTTTGTAACACCTTTATATATGGCTTGCATCCTAGCCACTTGGCAAATATCACACAGTTTTAGTGACAGTTCCCACAGTATCTTGTGTAGACAGAAGTTAATACTTCCATGAAGGTTTTTGCTGTCTTCTGTAAGAATTTTTGTTTGCTCCATCCCACATAGAGCAAGGTAGTAATCAGTGTTAAAATTCAGTGTTAAGCCCTTGCTTGCCCTTCAGAAATAGGTGAAAATCCGTCCAACAAAGGGGTGAATATACACTTTTAGAGAAAATTAAGGGGAATTCAACCTTCTGCTGGTCCCCATGTGAACACCAAGGAAACAAGTGTCCCATTGCAAAATAATCTAGATCAATTGAGTTGATTCTCCTCTCTTTTAAAGGAGGCAGAGATTTAAAGGTGGCTAATCTTGTCCTTTATTAGAACTCTACCAAGACACCAGGTATGTTTTTTAGCATCTCCTGGTTTAAAATTAAGATTTATAGCTCAATACAAGTTTCAGGTTTCTGTTTAACAGCTTAATAGCTCACAGTGTTGGTAAGTGCAGGGTATTGGCGTACCTTCTGGTCCTTAAAAGGCTGTGTGCTGTATATATATGGCTGCAATGTGCCAGACATCTAACTTGCTATTTAAAGAATTTGACTCCAGTAAACACTGGGAGGACACAGCACACTGGAAGAGGGCATGGTGTGTAGATCCAGTGCATTTTTCAGCGCAGAGGAAGTTGTCTTGAAAGTAAGAAAGTGTCACTTTGACTCCTTGGAAGTACTGTTTCAGTGTCATCAGCTGAGCCCTTTGCAAATACTTGAAGCCTCTTCCTGAAGTAACTTGGGTCCTGGAGAACTGTTAAGTCATATTATCTTATGTATAGACAGTCCTGGAACTGTCCACTTACTTGGATAGGAAAGCAACCAGCCTCAAGTAGCAAAGTTGCAAACTGTGAAGAGGCGATGGAGAAATGCTGGTGGGAAGCGATCCTGGTTGCTGAAAGATGTGGCACAAGGACAAGAGCTAGATGTTCTCATCTTATCAAGTAAGATTTGACTCTGCCTTGTGGAACATAGAGTTGGCCAGGAATCGCACATGCCTACCCACAATAAGAACAAAAACTTCTGTATAATAAATACACTTTGAATTCAAATGCCAACAATAGTGCCGTCTTGGAACTATGCCCAGGAAACATCTTATGACCTGTCCGTTATTTACAGTGTCTCCAAGAATCAATGCAATGCCCAGATTTTCTTTAGATGGTTGGTACGGGCATCTGTTGCTTGCTACAGATAAAAGTTATGCTATCTTTCAACTAGGACACTTATATTTTTGTACTAGCTCTACTATAATTGTAAAATTGTGTGATTGTAAGTGTATCCTCAAGTAACGAAGCTCAGCTGTGCGTGCAGTCAAGGAGAACCCTTAGCTCTAAAATGTGGGCCTGTATTCTGTGACAAGGCATCAGGACTACAGGGGCCCGATTGCCTGTCTGTTAGATGGAGATGTCCAGCTGGGGGCCAAAATGCATTGATGAGCAGCTAGCCTTCAACAGCTTGGATAGGAGTTAACTGATGAAGCTGTGTGTGAAACTTGGCTTCAGATTTTTGCGTCTTTAGCATTTTGTGCCTCGTTCCTGGAGGAAGGAGAGAGGCTGTTCAGAAAGATGTGTGGTGGCCATTATTCCAGACTCTTTGAAACAATAGTTTGTCAGACCCTGCACCATCCTGCCTGGAAGAGATATCTTCATCCCTTTCCTGGCTACCTATGCTTGAAAACACTGCCTGTACTGGGCATCTCAGGAGCTGGTGCCCACTGTTAGCACAGAACCTTGCTAGAGAAAGGCTGGAGCTACTGGAGGCAGCAGCTTTGCTGGGACTGTATGTCCCTCTAGCTGTTAGCATGACAGCTGTGGGTGCCTGGTGGTTTAGAAAGCTGCTCACAGCAACCCAGGAAATCTGGGAAACGCTAATGCTAGTAAAGCAGTGCTATCAACTGGACAGCGGTGTCTATGAGTAAGGCTTGTCCCTGGCTTTGAAAAGATAAGATGTAGTCAGACAACTGAGGCTGATGTAACCTTAAAAGTTCTAGGCCAGAGACTCTAAGACTCTGCAGTGTGGTGGTTGTGCAGTAGGCACAAATGCAATCGACTTATTTAAAGGACTTGTGAGTATAATGTTGTATTGCATTTTATTTAGGCTGTGTTCCGTTGTAGCATGAAAGCATGTGGGGATTGTGCCCTTTGAACTTTTCTCCTGACCTTAAAAAAAGGAACAAATTCTGTATTTGTGGGCAAATCAAGGTGTCTTTCATTGGAACTCAAAATTGGACATATCATTGTAACACTGCAGTATCTACACATGAGCCATTGCTACAAAGACTCATGAGAGTAGAAACTTTCCTGGAACAGAGGGAAAGGGTAGAGAAGGTGATTTCTGAGATTTGTCATTATTTGGTTAGTGAAACAACATGTGAATGGCATGAATTGGTTGAGGATCTGGGCATGTGGTGAGTGATCCTGGTTGCTGCTGGTGATTATGGCTGATCATTGCTGAATTACTCTTGCATCAACTAAAATTGACTTCCAAAGGTTGTAGTGATTTGTTATAGGGAGTAAAACGCTTTGTGTGGGTGTAGTGCACAAGCTGAACAACTGAACTTGACTCATGTGGTGTAGATGAGCCCTGTACCATGCTTGTCTGGGAAATCTAAGAGCAATCAGACATTTTCCCAATAAAAAGCCCCAAAGAGGCAATCTTCGGGACTTCCCAGATCAGTTACCTAAGGTCAGTTTCATTTAAGAATAGAAGTTAGAGTTCACTGTTTGGAGCCTGTGGTGAGGCAACATCAAGTGGCTTCCAGATCTTCATTGCAGCTTTGTTCCTAAGACAGAAGCACAGCTAGATGTGGCCTGCAGATTGGGCTGTCATCTGTTTTTTCATCTTCGTTACAGAAATCTGCAGTAGACATCTAGAAAAAGTCAAGTACCAGTGAGGGTCTTGGGGAGTAAGTAGTTCTCCTGTGTTCAGTACAGTCTATCTGAAAGCATACAGCCCCAGCATATTAGGAGGGTTATGCAAGTCATGTAAAAGTTAGATCACTTCAGTATTAGACTTACCTATCTGTCTTCCACGGTGTTTCATTAACACATTCTCTTCAGCAGTCTTACAGAGCCAATCTGCAGCATAACACACCTTGATATGATCAGTGCCTAAACAACGTCTTTAGTAGTGGTCGTTCTGGGTCTGTCTTATTTCAGACCTGTAATGTGCTTTTAGAACTTTTAAGTTACCTGTTCCATTAGGCTCAACAAATGAGTTGAAGAAGAAAAAAAGCATTTTTTTTAAAGGATGCCTTTACAGAGAAAAATGATTTTTCAAAGGATGCATGGATTTGTAGTGTTTGGCCATTTATTTTCTGAATTTTGAGTCATCCTAAATAGTCAGACTAAGAAACTTAAAGCCAGTATTCCTTTCTAGTTGCTATTTAGTTTCCTACCAAAACATCCCCTTTAAAGTTTGGTCTTACTTTGTAACTGCCTTCAAACCTATCTCTTTGTTTTGAGTAGTTCAGCAAAAGGATGAGATTTGTTTAGGAACAGAGAGCACAGAAACATTACTGTTGCTTTAAAACAATGGTTGAACTGTTCACTTACTGATTCACACTTTCAGGTCCCCATTTAATCCTGTATTTGTAACTGGCATTACAGTGAACTTTACAAATGTTGGCAACATGCCTGATGTAGGCACCACTTGTTTTGAAATAAGCTGAACTTACCCTTCTTTGAAAGCAGCTTTTGTAACTTGTGCTCTCTTAAATGAGTTGGATCTAATGCAGTTGGTTCTTGATTGCATTTTTAAAATTTATATTATGAGCAAGAGACTCGATTTGTTTCCTCATGTTGCTCCCCAGTCACCAGTTCCAAGGAGCTGTTGTGTTGTGCAGTTGTGGTGGAAACTATGTAATCATAGCATGGTTTGGGTTGGAAGGGACCTCAAAGATCATCTAGTTCCAACCACCCTGCCATGGGCAGGGACACCTTCCACTAGAGCAGATTGCGCAAGGCCCCATCCAACCTGGCCTTGAACACCTCCAGGGATGGAGCATCCACAGCCCCCCTGGGCCACCTATTCCAGTGTCTTGCCACCCTCAGAGTAAAGAATTTCCTCCTACATTCCAATCTAAATCTACCCTCTTCCAGTGTGAAGCCATTACCCTTTGTCCTATCACTATAGGCCTTTGTAAAAAGTCCCTCCCCAGCATTCTTGTAGGCCCCCTTCAGATACTGGAAGGCCTTCTCTTCTCCAGGCTGAACAACCCAAACTCTATCAGCCTGTTTTCACAGGAGAGGTGTTCCAGCCCTCTGATCATCTTTCTAGCCTTCCTCTGGACCCTTTCCAACAGGTCCACGTCCTTCTTATGCTAGGGACTCCAGAGCTGGATGCAGTACTCCAGGTGGGGTCTCACAAGAGCTGAGTAGAGGGGCAGAATCACCTCCCTTGATGTGCTGGCCAAGTTTTTGATGCAGCCCAGAATATGGTTGGTCTTCTGAGCTGCACTGGCACGTTGCTGGCTCATGTTGAGCTTTTCATCAGCCAGCACCCCCAAGTCTTTATCCTCAGGACTGCTCTCAATTCATACTCCACCTAGCCTGTATTTGTGCTTGGAATTGCCCTGACCTTTGTGTAGCACCTTGCACTTGACCTTGTTGAACTTCATGAGGTTGGCATGGGCCCAGCTCACAAGCCTGTCAAGGTCCCTGTGGATGGCCTCCCTTGTGTGGGGGGAACTCCGACATGTTGACCACACCACACAGCTTGATGTCATCTACAAACTTGCTGAAGGTGCACTCGATCCCACTGTCCATATTGCCAAGAAAGATGTTAAATAGCACCAGTCCCAATACCGATCCCTGAGGGACATCACTGGTTTCCACTTGGACATCAAGCCATTCACCACAACTCTTTGAGTGCAACCACCCAGCCAATTCCTTATTCAGCAAGTGATCCATCCATGAAATCCATGTCTCTCCAATTTAGAGACCAGGATGTCATGCAGGACAGTGTCAAAGGCTTTGCTCAAGTGGCCTAATTTGACAACTTCAGTTTCTAAACTGAAGCACATCTGCTGGCTGGCTCTTAGGAAATTCCTTCTGGATGTTCCTGTTCAGAAATGGCCTCAGGTTTGTCCTACATGGTAGAAATTTAATGAAAGTTGCTCTTGTGGTGGGATGCTTTTAGCACGTGCTGGTGTTCAGCGCTGCTGGATGAAACCCTGAGCTTTGGTTGGCAGCACAGTTTTACATTAACAACAGTGTAGTGTCCTTGATGCTATTCTCTGAAATACAGGGAAGGCCGTGCAGGTGGCCTTACGTACAGTGACACAAACAGATCTCTGCCATGATCCCACAGCATTTTGTTCATGTCTCTGGTGAGTTTTTGGTTCTCTGTCTGTAGTTGCAATGAAGAGGTACCTGGAAGCTGCTCTTCCTGTTAACCTACATTTCTTGATACCTGGGTTGGATGCTAAACACAGCTAGAGCTTAGAAAATTTGAAGTGCATTATAACCAAGTTCAGAAAAAGCTGCATTTCCTTGGCTGGTGGTGCTGGGACAGCAAAAATTTACAGTGGCTGTGTCCAGGGTTTGAGAAGCAAATGGAATTGTAATAGAAGGCCTCTGGTTTGCCATGGCAAACAAACCCCTGCTGGTAACTGATCACGTCTGTTTTTGGATCATAAACAGAAAACCTGAACAGCCTTGTAGCCCCGAAGGGATTGTGCCTTACTATCGAAGTGCACAAGTGGTGCGAAAGTCTGTCCTGTTCTCTGAAACAACTTCAGTAAAACTATCAAACTGTGTATCCTGTAAATGGTGCTCTTTTGGAAGTCCAGAAGAGGACACTTTGACATTACAAAAATGCCTAGTTGCTGTTCAGAAACTACAGTCGGCATTCATATTTTGGTCAGAGATTGCAGGTATCTTTTCTGGTTTTAAATGCTATACTGAGCAGTGTTAGCTGAAAAGTGACTTTTTCAGCTGTTCAGAGGTTTTCCCCCACCCATTTTTCATGTGGAGTTGCAATGACTGCAAGACCTGGTCTTTTTTCACATTTAGTTTGTCAAAAATTGCCTTCTAGTGAATGTGAAAACAGCCCTCGATAAGAAATACGTTTTATTTTTCCAAGTGAAGAATGTGGATTCTTGCACTTTGCTTCTGATAGTAGCATCTTGGTAGTTGTTTGTGTGACTTTTCTATTGAGAATCTCAAGTTTACCATCACCTGCTGTTCCCTCATTTCACACCTGTGTGGCTGTATGTGGTATACGAGACTTCAGGCCTTGGTTTTGAGTGACCTTGAACCTTTTCTTCTGGCAGAAGACGCCTCCTGTGTCTCCTCTTGGAGTCTGCACTATTGACTTCAGTGTTGGGTTGTTGCTTTTGTTTCAAAGCAGAAAGGGAGTACAAAAAGATTTGGGGTATTTTTAAGCTGTGAAAAAGTACAAGTAAATTGTGGCAGCCAGAAGTAAAAAATAAATTCCATTCTCGACAGCTTTCAAACTGTTTCAGACAATCTATGTGTCAGTTTGCTGCCACTTTGTAACATTAGGTTGTAGCTGCCCAGAACTGTGTGTTTTGGGCTTGAAGTGAGGTCTTGTGGCTAGCATTAGGCATTTACAGTATTAAGCCTATAAAAAGCCGTGGATAGTAGATTACAATAATACTAGTTTTGGAGTTCTGATTTTGCTAGCCATAGCAAAAAGCTACTGCCATGAAAAGGCTACCACCATATTAAAGATTCTGCCAAATGGTGCAAATATAGGGAAATTAATGTTTGTTCCAAGTGGAACAGGTTCTTGCGATAACTAAGATGGAAGTAAACAGGCATCATTTTGGTTGTATGTTCCAATCAAGGTTATAACCACTGGAGTGGCCTTAGCTAACTTCTGTGAATGTTTTCGCAAAGAATTAGCCTAGGGTTATTTTGCAGTGTTCTAGTGAAGTATAGATGTCCTTGAATGGACTAATCCTGTTACTAGGAGGAAAGTTGATTTCATTCTTCAGGGTATAGTGCTGTTGGGGATCGCTGCAGTCCTGGTCAAATGTAAAGGGGCTACTGGGACTTGTTAATATTTGTGGTGGTTGTCTTTTGTTTACTTTTTTTGGCGATGGTACTGAATTTTTATCTGAATTGTATTGTATTTGTATAAGCTTGCTAGCTGTGTTGGTTTTGATTTAATTTTTGTCAAGTGGAGTCTGCTGAAAACTCCCCATTCAAGCCACTGGAGGATGGGATACTCTTCAGTCAAGGACTCCATCTCTGGCAAATGCTAACTGAAACTTTAGAACCGTAGTGCCAAAAAAACCCAAAACAAACCAACCCTATAATCAAGTTGACTGGTAACAATGCAGTTTCTGGTATGCAGTATGATTCAGAGAAGTAGAAATTGTGCTTCTGACAGTTTGGCTTAAAAAACAAATGTAATTAGTAGTGATAAAAATATCCAAAGACATGAAAATAAAACACATAATGCATTCCAAATCTCTAAAGGAATTAAATGATAATTTTATATATGCCTTCTCAAAGAGTAAAGCTGGTAGTAGCATTTTAAAGTGAACTTAGAAAAGCCTAAAACCTCCAGTAGCAACACTTTGCCATCCTGAGTGTAGACCCGAAGCAGAGAGAAATGCTGTTGTTACCAAAATGTGTGGTATCCTCAGCTGTCTCTCTTCCCCTAGAATCTCCATAAGCATGTAAACAAGGCAAAAAGAAATGCCCTTTTTCTGACTGATGTTAAATGAATCTGTTGTGCTGGTTCAGCCATCATCATTTCATGCTGCCATCAGCTGCCTGATCACACAGGCCAACACTGAACTCAGCAACAGCCCCTCAGAAGGCTTCTTTCAGACAG
>JAVSBS010014754.1:0-20877 GCA_033124195.1 Coracias cyanogaster | reverse complement strand
CAAAACATTCTGCTGGGTTGTGACTCATCCACAGGTCAGCTCCAACTTGGGGCCCACAACTCAGGCCCCAGCACTTCGGAATCATGAATCATTGTCCAAATAAGATGGCAAGAAAATAGAAAACAAAACAGATTCATTATTTTTTATGATTCCAGGTATTCATTGATTAAACGGTCCCTCTGTACCTAAATATTATTATAGTCAAGACCTTAGTGAAGGAGGAGAAACCTAAGCAGTCAGACGGGTTAACAGGTTTTTTTCTGGATTTGCAACTTGTCTTGTGCATCTGCCCCATCTAGGAAAGGCTGTTTGAGAAAGGAGAGACTCATGCAGATGCTACTCTTGCAGTCTCAACTTCTGTGCAATGTAAATGGCAAGACGTTGACTGTACATAATTCTATACCAAATTTTGCATTTAGATATGAAGGATAAAAAGCTGTTTCTAAGCATGTGGTTATAGCTTGATTTTTCTTTTTTTCTTAAAAAAACAACAACAAAATAAAACACACACACACAAAAGAAACTGCAAAGAAAACAAAACCCAGCTTATGGAGATTGTGGCCTTTCCTGTTGTGTTCACTTAAGCTCAGACAGCAGCAATGTTTTAGTACAGCAGAATTTCAACAGCTTCCGGACTAACCAGGTAGCAAGACTATTTCATTTATTGTTTTACACTGGGAAAGACCATAAGTGTACATACAACATCTGGATTTTTTCAGATGTTGGATAACTTACAAGAAAGTTTAATGCAGTCCTCCAGGAATGTTGAGGTGCTCTTCTTTACATATCTGGCATTCTCCTATACCTTCCTCCTCTCTTTTCTGCAAAAACGTCTTAGTTAAGAGGTGTTTGAGCATGGTGATTTTAGTGGTGCACTCTGCAGCAGCTGCTGTTGAAGGTAAAGGAGGTGAGGCACCGGCAAGGGCAGGGTGCTCTGTAGCTCCCTTGAAGAATCTGAAGCCGTTCAGACCAGGGATCCAGCTGGCATTTTGTATTTGTGACCCTGATTAAATGTCTGGATTTTCCAGAGCCTAGCCTTTGGGGAGCTGAAGAGGAGGATGCCTGGAGGCAGTGGTAACTGAATGGTTTCCAACTGCAGGGAAGATGAGTCTGTTGTAGCATTTGACTGATTCCCCTTAGAGTGATTTTCATTTGAAAGCTTTAGTAAAAATACTCATTGTTTGTTAACTGTTTAATTGTTTGTCGTTATAGCTGGTGGGGTAGGAGTTTAATCTTGATGGGCTGACATCTATGTTGGTTTGAAAGAAAAGCAAGGAAACAAGGCAGAAGAGTTGTCCTCTTTTTTTTTTTTTTTTTACCTTTCCTATTGGAATCTCCTTATTTGGCTGTAAGCTGCTTTGATTAAACCATGCATTTTAATGCTTTTGGACAGAACCTTGACAGAGGGACAGCCTTAAATGTCTGGGTGGCCTTGGCTTTCATTGGAGACTGCTGTCCTCTGACTGAGGGGCATGGTCTTGATACAGGTTAACTGGTATTAGTCAGGCTTCAGTTACCGTACAGGTTTTCTCTAGATCATATCTTCACCTGCAAGTATGTGCCTAAATGTTGAGAAAGTGAAGATGTGTAGAAGACAGCCAAGTGTGACAGTAGCGATGAATTTTGCAGGTTGAAGAACTGCTTGAAGTGAAGACTGTTAAAGTAATCCCAGAGTGTGTGTGTGGTGTGAACAGTCTGAATATTTTTCTCCAACAGGAGCTGTTCTTATCAGAAGCAGTAATGGCCAACTAATGCTAGTATCTCAACAAGCAATAGCACGAACTCAGAACCAGCCACAAAATAACACAAGTGTGAGACCATCTGTACTGACCAGTACACCTGCAATCAGAATATGTGCTATACAGGTAACTTCTCCCATAGCTTTAATTTGCCGTAGCTGCGTGGTATGTAGTTGTAACAGGGCTTGCAAATAAGTTCTGGAGGGTTAAATAAGCATTTGAATGCTTTCTGAACAGCGTGATCGGTTTTGGGTTTGCACATGAACATCGCTATGTGCTTTGCTTTCTCAGAAAAAACTGCTAGCCATGACATATGGTATAGTTCAAATTAAGGAATTCCTCTCTGATGTAATAGGTTTTAAGAAAAAAACCCTACCAAACTAAGCAATCCCAAACCAAAAAAATTGAATTGCAACTTTGTGATCCTCTGGTGGGAAACTTCTCTGAAGCTAAGTGAAGCTGAGGCCCTTTCCCATGTCCCCAAGATGTTCATCCTTCCCTGAGCTCTCCTGTCTCTGCTTCCATCTCTTGTAATGTGGTCAGCATGCAAGAGTAAGAGCAGGTACAAAAAAATAACCATCTGCTGATTTCTTGCCAACATGCTCATCCTTTAACCATTTTACTCTGATTGGGCACTGTGTCTAAATGGCTCTGAATCAGTTCTACCAGTTATTAAACTGGTAGACAAAGAGCTTTGTTGTATAGTGTTTAAACTGGATGGGCTGTGTGAGTCATGCCTGTATTGTTACTGTAAGAGGGGATGCCCTGGTTTATGTCAGAGAAGAGCAGGTACTAACATCAGTGTCTATTTTTTCATTGACTTGTTGACAACGGTTCTCTGCATGTGTGGTTTTTTTCTCCCTTTTTTTTTTTTTTTAAGAACTCTGGCACCCAATTACTAAAGAAAGTAACAGTTACTCCTGTGAAACCATTATCTCAAACAACAAATGCTGTGACTTCTACTGATCAGCCACCCGCTGTAATACAGGTAGGTGGCAAGATTTATAGTGGAATGGAATAAGAGGAAGTGGCAGAAAGAACTGAAGAAAATACAGATGCATTCTTACTGTTTCTACCTCTAGATGGATGTTTGCTGAGCTGGTAACTTTTGTCCTCATGATAAATTCTTTCCTGAATGTCTTTTTTTTAAACACGTAGTTTAATTATGCTTCTTCAAGTGTGTATCAGCTCACCTTTCACCACAGTAGAAAGTGCATGAACAATGGATGAAATAGCCATTTCCAGTGCTTTTGTGTACCCTGTGACACAGCTCCTTCGAGCTATAGCTGATGCTTTTCTGGGAGATGAAGATTTCCTGATGCTCTCTGCTGTTGGGGTTCTCTGATTCCTTAAGGGTTGAGGGGGCAGGACGGGGTGGGGATGGAGGTGCAGGGGCAGGAAACAAAAGCAAAAAAAACCCCAAACCTGTACCTGGGATATTGTTGAGGGGAAAATGAGCTGTTTGCACAAGTCAAGCTGTTTTTCAGGTCTACATTTTATTTCTTTTTATTCCTTCATTAAAAGCTGAAGGAAGGTCACAGCTGAAGACCTCCGTTTTCTAATTGGATTTGGTAGACAGATTCCCCAGATAAAACTGTCAATAGACAGTATTTGGAAATACTTTGCTATTTTCAGGTAGTGGTTTTTGTCTTATTTCCTAGGTCTTAGTTCTCTTTTTCCAGAGAAAAATGTTGCACGACTCTTCTGAGGAGGCTCTTACTACCTGTAGAATGTAAGACTTCTCCTAGATACAGTTCTTCCTCTTTTCTGGGGGACCAGAGTTCTGGATAAGCATGTACGAAGAAAATAAAACTTCTTCCTGCAGCTAAAACACTTTATTCTCCTCATAACCTGGAGGAGAAATCAGGAAGAATTCTGGCTTGTACATATCTTTTGTGAACAAGAGCTTGAAGGAGACTGGGCTGTAGCAGTTGGCCAAGCACTCAGTAAATGAGTAGGATCAGTTATTTAAAAAAACATGCTGAATATGCACGTTCATGACCTTGAGGGTGTTTGAAGGATTGGGAGGTTTGTTCACTGACAGCGGTAACTAACAGTCTGACTTAAATTCATCCTGCTGCTGTTCTTCTGTATCAACAACTGAAAACTACTCACAACCCTGTGATCTTTTTTTTTTTTCCTCTTCCTTCTCACGACGGACGGATGATGTTGGGGCTAAAGGGGAAAATCCAGAGACCTCT
This sequence comes from Coracias cyanogaster, assembly GCA_033124195.1. Lineage (NCBI taxonomy): Eukaryota > Metazoa > Chordata > Aves > Coraciiformes > Coraciidae > Coracias > Coracias cyanogaster. Next base: position 16,937 of record JAVSBS010014754.1, on the reverse strand, counting down.
CTTAATAAATATTCTATTTTGTTTAGAAAGGGAGTAACGTACTCTTTGTCTTAGAACAGTGATGGATATTTCTTACCCACTTTTATTTTGGAGTACTAGCTTGTGATCTCTGCATAGAGATGTTTAGAATATAAAAGCAATACTCATCTACTGTACTACCCTTGCACTGGGGAGAAGACATGAAGGCAAAGATTTCTATCTGCTGGGTGAAGCTACCTGTGTCCTCTCACTGTCACGTGAATAAACATTGAGCTTCATCATGCTATTAACTTCTTCTTTTTTAACTTACTTCTGCCTTTGACTTGATTCGTCGGTGCTTTCTTAGTTCAGTTATGATGTTATCAGTTTAATTTGTAGTCTTCTGAGACACTTGAAGAGGTAGCCATGGAGTATTTTGTGTAAGCCGTATTTTTTCTTCTGTTGTAGAAAGTTGAGCACTTCTAATGAGCCATAGGCTGGATTTAAACAGCAGGAACGACCACTCTAGGAAAAATTAATGGCACTCTTTTGTTTGGAGTGGCTTCCTTGGAGAACCCTGTGTTTTGCAGAGGATTGCAAAGCCCTCTGTACAAGCTCCTTGTACAATAAAGACTAAGTAGGTGCGATATGGATAGTCCTGCCATCACAGGGCCACTTCACTCCTCACCCTGGGGGGCACAAGAGAAGAGCCTTGACAAAGGAGTCTGTGTGCAAGACTGCAGGAACTCTCAGGGGAGAGGCAGAGCCCTTAAGTCTCATTTCCTTGCCAGTGGTTCATTGTCAGCCCTTAAAGATCTTGCTGATGTTAGTCTGGACAGTTTTTTGAGGTCACAGGAGAGGATTGCTGGTGTGGAAGTATGACACATGTCACAAAAAATGGGAGACCGTGGAGAGGCAATAGTCCTTGGCTTCCTTGTGCATTTCCTACCCTCTGCAAAGTACAGCTTGGAACACTATCTGCAAAAGTCTCCAGTTACTGACTCCAGGATTATTCTCCTCATCTACAAAAATATTTCCATTTTTTAATATTCCTGAATGTTGAAGTTCTGAGGTCAGACAAAATACCTGTACTTTTTTTTTTTACCTTCTTCCCAGATGGGGTCATGAAGCTGCAAAGTATCTAATTAGCATCATGCTGGGGCCTATTCATTTAGATGCAGAGCACTACTTCTCTTGAAATTACTTCAAAATGTGCAGGATTAACGCGATTTTTTTTGGCGACTGTTTCTCTGTTCCTCAAAGTGAGAATGAGAATTGTCAGTAGTGAAAAAGGTTGAGGGCAGATGACAGAAGTTAATTCCCATATATTCATCTTCCTGGGAAAAGGGTCCGGCAGCCTTCCTGTTGTTCTCTCCCTCAGCTGATAAAATGCCCTTCTGGTCTTGATGTGTAAACATGCTGGAATTTGCAAGAGATGAGCTCCGGTGAACCTCATGTTTTTGACTTTTTAAAGCCCAAGGCATTACAGCTTGACAGATCTGTACTCCGTCCCCTTCCATCTCCCTCCCGTCCATCTGTTTGTGGGATTCTCTTGCCCAGCTTGCTTCCCTGTGGTCTTAGAGCTGTTGAGCCTCGTGGTTGGAAGAGGCGGTGGTGGCAAAGATCCTGCAGAGAGCTATTAAAGTGTTACCAACAGTGAGAGCCTAAGCTGAAAGCTTTCTGGTAGCTGCCCGCTTTCTTCATATCAAAGTGTCTGCAGCTTGGGGAGGGGAGGACCCACCCAGGAGAAAAACAGTTCAATCTGGCTTTTTAGTTTCCAAGTTGAGAAATCAAAATTAGTGTTTTTTATAGAGGTGAAGTCTTTTACTCATTCTGTATTCTGTTGTATCGGAAGAACTGCATTGGGTTTCTGGGGCGTGTTTTTTTGTTTTGTTTTGTTTTTCTTTAAAATATGAAGTAGAAATAAAGTTTAGTAGATTTACCTCTTGAAACTGCTATTTGGCCTGGTTTGCAAAGGAAAGAGGCAATTGTATTCTTATTTTTTTTTCCCTAAATCTTGATTATTCTTCTGTTGCTGGAGCTTCTGAATCCGTTGGTAAATTCTGATGAGATTTTTTTAAAGACATCTCAAAATAACTGTGTTTTGTAAGGGTTTGTGTCGGGGCTGAGGCGAGGGAGAGAGACCCAAATTACTGCCCACAAGGAAAAGCTGTATCTGCCCAGCTGGCTGTTTCTGCTGGTGTGTGCATCCTTCCTAAGTGGACACAACGTCTTTTACCTGCTGCACATGTGACAGGAAGAGTGAGGAGTATTGCAACTGGAAGAGGAGCTGCAGGGAAGGAAAGGAAGATAAATAATCACTTAAGGTCATCTTTATCTTGAGAGTAGTATGAACTGGCTTAAGTGTCCAAAATTCATTAGCCTTAGACTGTAGGAGCCTGGCAAAGTTAATATATTGATTTATTCAAGACAACTTTACCTTTCTCTCTTGACTCAAAGTTGCAGCAGTGCTTCAGTCTGGGTGAGCCTTTGTCGTTTGTCCCCCCTGCCATTGATTTAAAAACAGAATTACGGCTGTGGGGATTCTGTCACCTTATTAAATAGAGCCTCTCAAAGCAAATTAATCCAAACTTAAAACCAAGGTTAAAATATTTTATGTTTTAAATAGTAGTGTGGAGGAAGGGTGCTACCTTACAGAATACAGTATGTTTGTCACGTTAGTCTTTGGTTAAAAAGTGTTAATTTTTCTTTTCAGCCAGCAGCTGCAGCAGCTAGTGTTACTACAGTTACTGCTGTAAAGCCTTCGAGTACTGAAACACCTGTAAAACTTCCAGTTACAGGACCACCTGCACAAGCTATCTCCCAAAAGGCAGTCTCTGTGAAAGCAGAGGGCACAACAGTAGCACAGACCAGCGCTTCTACAGTAAGGGAAAAAAAAGTTTCTAATTAAAAATTAACATTCTATATTCATCAGAGGTTGGAGAGCCGATGCAACATGTAACAGTCTTCTCTTTTTTTTTTTCATGCTAGGAGATGCTAGAGAATGTGAAGAAATGCAAGAATTTTCTTGCTACACTAATAAAACTGGCATCTAGTGGACCTCAAGCCACTGAGATGGGGCAGAATGTGAAGAATCTAGTACAAAATCTCTTGGTGAGAGGTTTTTTTTTAATTTTTAAACAAAGTGCATCATTTGTGTACTGCTTTTGACATTGACTTCATCATAGTTTTGTTCCTTGTCTGGTTTTGTGGGGGTTGGTTGGTTTGTTTTTTAAACAGCTGGAGAGTTGGGTTTGTGGCTGAGTACATCTGATTTTAATTCTTACATTATAACTCTTAGTTGGATCCCATGCTGTATTTTTTCCCCCTTACATTCCTGTTTCATTTTATAAACACAGGTAACTGGCAGCAGGAGGAGATGATCATGTTAACACAGATTCTGGGTCTAAGCTGCTTTTTTTTTTTCATGTTAGTGTAGTTTTGACTCCTCAATGGCAAGAGTATTACTAGCGAGGTTGTAGTGCAGTGCTAAGTCCATACTACTGCTTTACTCCCAGACAGAACTGACTTACAGGTTGATAGTGAAGCTCCCGTGGAACAAGCATGACATTATCTACATTTTTAGACAGTAGAATGGAGAAAATACTGTGGCTGCCAAACTCTCTCTCTCCTTGCAGATAGCTTCCATATGCTGCTTCATGCTGTACCCCAGCACAGCTGGGTTTTTTCTTGGTAACTATTTCTCCTGCCACTTCTTGTCTTGGCATTTGACCACTGCTGTTGTTTTGTTATTCTGTTATAGGAGAAGGCTGTGGGCTGGTGGAAGGCAGTGGCTTTGCTAGTGGTACCAAAGTATTTTTGAGTCTAAAGTGTGGTGTAGACAGAGGTATTAATTTCAGAGAGTGGATTGTTTGAAGAAGCAGCCTTGCAAAAAATCTGATTCCTCTGCCTCGATGTCCTTGCTGGACTACACACCTTGCTTCTGTATGAAAATTAGTACTAGAGTTGTTCCTTACAGTGCCTTTTTTTTTTTTTCCTGAACAGTTGTTACCAGACACTAATACATCATGAACTGTACAGTCATTTGCTTTTTGTTGTATTTTAAAAATGCTGTTCTGCTGCCATTCAGTATGTGTATATGATTTAAGTGAGAAATAAAGAAATGTTTTGGATCTATGAGGGAACCAAACAGCAGCCATGATGTAAAATGGTCCTTAAGGCAGAATCTCATGAAGTGGGTGTCAAATACCCTGTACACACTTGAGATGTAGTGTTACCAAATCACTGTGTCTGTATCAGTGAGACCTCAACCTGCACCCACAGCTCGGTGAGACCCAACAAGCAGCAGATCAAATGACTGCTGTAAGTTCTGTTTGTCTGTGAATATACAGTCCATAAAACCCCTGATCTGGTTATGTAGATCGTTGGAGTGGTTGTTCTGAAGGGGCATATGGGTGAGAGACAGAGACAGAGAGAGGTGCTGGGATCCCTCTTCCTTGTTGTCTGTGCCTTCCTGGAGGAGGTAATGTTCTTGGTGACTCTATGGCAGCCTCTTACCAAGAGGGTCTGGGGCTACCCAACACCCTAGGCCTGTACTAGTGGCTCTGAAGTAGTGAGTTCAGGGGTCTCAGAAGTCTGCTGCAGCTTCTTAACCCCCCCAAGCCCCTGAGTCAGGTGTTTGTGTTGGGGCAGAATGGAAAATATTAAGAAAAGAGACTGTAATCTGTAAACCAGAGGGCAGTTCCCATAGTGGTATGGAGAAGTGATGTTCTGATATTCAGATTCTCCTGCTTTTGAAAGATGGTGTTAAGTGTCCTGCTTTGTTATGCTGTGTATGCATTAGACTACAATTATCTTACAAGAACTACTGAGCTGTCTTTTGTCTCCAGTCTCTTTACATTGATCTTTATGCAGATAAACTTCCTTTACAGAAAAAAAGTACTTGTAGAGGTTTTTAAATATCTCTGCATAACAAGAAGGTACTCAAAAGGACCAATGCTACCTTAAAAGTTGTTTCTATTGCTGCATTTCAGTGAATGGGTGTTTAAACAAGTATCCTTAAGTGTGTTAACTGCCTGTAGTTGAAACCAGTAATTTAGTTTGATAACACTATATCTAAATTACAACATCATTCTATCATAAAGCCTTTTGTTTAAAAATACAGGAGGAAAAAAGCAGTTGAGTACTGAAATTGAACAATTCCATGATAATGTAAATTTCCATTAATTTTTGATACATTAGGGAAAAATATGGTAGATTCATAGTTACAGTTTACCATTGTAATTATACTTCCCTCTTAGGAAGCAAAAATTGAACCAGAAGAATTTACAAAAAAGCTATACATAGAGCTCAACTCGTCTCCACAACCATATTTAGTTCCTTTTCTCAAGGTAAGTGTCTGATTGTGAGTTCTTACTATTTAATGAGGAGCGGGGGGAGGACCAGGAAAGGAAAGCAAGCAGTCAGAGCATTCAAACAGGTATTTTCTCAGGTCAGTTGAGGAAATGGTGCTTAACCTAGCCCTGTGTGACTGTTGATCTTCAAAAGACAATTTTATAGGAGGAGGGAGGATTTCAGAGGAGTAATTAATGCTATGTTCTTAAACTGGAGAGTAATTACCCTCTAGTCATTTGTGGAGACTAATGTTTTGGAAGCTGGTGCCTCTACAGTAGAGCAGGTATATTAAGATGGGCATTTACTTTCTTATCAAAACTGTACCTATTCTAATACAGAAGACTGACAACAGTGGTTGTGCACAGCTTACGCTGTATTTAAGCTCAAAGAATCCACATAAAGCTATTATCGGTCTTCTGGTATGTGTTTAACTGGAGGAAGCAAAAAGAAAACACTCACCTTTCTCAAAAAAGGTTCTGACAGGACTACTGGCATCTTAGGAAAAGTAATCCAGGATAACTCTTCCTTCATTCAAGCAAATAATCACGTAAATTTAGCAATACTCTCTTAAGACTTTTAATCATGTAGTGCAGTGGTATTAACAGAATAAAAATCAGCATTTTTTTTTTTGTACACCAAGCATTAAAATCCCAGTGAAAACATTGAAAACCTAGTTACATGTACTTAATTGCAATGTACACAGTATTGTCAGGCTTGACAGATGTGTGCTTTTCCTTGGCATTCATTACAGGCGCGGTAGAGAATCAAGGAAGAACGGTTAAGTGGTAAAGCTGGAACAAACAGCTTTCTGGAGTTCTTCCTCTTTGTTAGTATTTGACAGCGCATACAGCAATGCATGGGATAATGTTGGTATTACTTGCAGTGGCTGGTGTTAATCTGTGTAAGTGTGGGATCAGTATGTTTGTTACAGTGGCAGCCTTAAAATGCGTTGCTAGCAAGTTTGCCATGAGTCTAGAGGACTACAGTCATCTCTGCAAGGCTTGATACAACATTTTCCTATTGGCCGCTTATTTATTCTCTTGAATTCCCTGGAGGCTTCTTAAATGCCCATGCAAAAGCTAGAAAAAAAACCAGCTCAGAGTATGGACTTTGCTGCATCCCGTGCAGCTCTGGCTGCAGAAGGACTGGGCTGTGAGCGCAGGGTCAGTGTGACTCGCGGGAGTTTCCCCTGAGCTGCGTGGAGTCCCGGGAGCGCTCTGCTAACTGCCGGGGCAAGTTTGGCTTCAGAGGTGGTGTAGCTGCTGATGAACCCCGCTGGACATGGGCTGCCTGCTACTAGTGGGGCCAGCTTAGGTGCTGCTCTGCTGTGTTCCTAAAGAGTACCGGTGAACCTCTGCACAGACCCAGCCTCGATCTGTCACAGCTAGGCCTCGTCTGAGGCTAATGAGCCATGGTAGCCCTAGACTAGCTCACACAGAGGGGCCAAGAGGTGCCTGTGGCTGCGCTGCGCTTGCTTCTGCTCCTCCAGATCTTCGGGGGATTTATTAGCTCAGGTACAGTGCTGTCCTCATGCACTTGCAGAAACGCTCAGCCTGAGTTAATAAGCCATCCCACAACGTGGAGAGCTACTGCACTTGGTGCACAGGCCTAAAGGCAGTTTCACAGAAGTGAAGTTGGGTTCACCAGCATGGGTCAGACCTGGAGCCACCACAGCAGAGCCGTTGGGTGTTTCTGCTGTGGCGTGCTGCATCCCATCCACCCGGGATCATCTCTGTTCTGGGCAGTATCCATACCCCATAATCCTTGACAAGGTGCTTTCTCCCTGTTGCACACTACATTAACAAAGAAATACCATGACTTCAGAAACATTGCTTAGATATTTTCATGCTTAGTAGCTGACTTTTAAAGGATAGATAACACTACAAACATCTTGTACCTGATTGCTTTTTTTTAAAAAAAAATATTTAGCTGATAGACACTAGTTAGGTCTGTCTTGTAACTGGCAGCTGTGGCAGGCCTGAGTGCCAAATGGAAGCTGAATTCGGGAGCGCTTCTGTATGGTCCTACACAGGTTTGTGCTGGCCTTGTTTGTGGGGGCAACACTTGCAACTTAAATCTGGAAAAAAATGTGATATGGCTTGTTGCCAATTCACTTTTAGCTAGTGAAATGGAATTTTAGGGAGGACTCTCTGGAGTTGTCTCTTATCTTTGAGCTGCAGATTTTTGATGAAGTTGTACATGTTTTGTCTGTTCCAGTAAGAGGAAAAGTACAGTGACTTTGGCTGTGAGGCCTGTTTAATTTTTTCAAATCTGTGCTGGAGGCTTTTGGTAAATAAATTGCATCAGAAGCATAAGGAAAGCTGAGCAGCCTTTTAAAAGAAAAGCAAGTGAACTTTAAAGATAATTGTGCTGCAGAAGGTCCAGATATGCACGCAATTTGTTCACTTAATATATTAACTAATGTGAGACATATTCTTTTTGCGTGAAGTCCAGAGCAACAGCACAGTGCTGGAGACTCTTATAAACTTGAAAACCTGTCAAGGCAGTGGGGAAGGTTTCTGAGAATATACAGGTCGCTGCAGAACTTAGTTCCCTTGATTCTGAGCCATAACAGACTATACATAGTCAAGGAGAAAAGTGTGTAGAGGGCTTGAAGATTATTCTGTCCATTAACCTTCTCAAACGGAGCTGTAGTAAAAATGAAATGTTGCCAGATAACTTTAGTAAAGTTCTCCTGTTAGAGTGAACTATCTGGTGTAAGTTGTGCTGCTGCAGCAGTGCAGACATTAGTAAAGTGGTATCCCCCCCTAGTGTAGATACGGTGGTATTGGTATCGAAGTGCTCCTGTCTTCAGAACTTCTTCATTGGATAGTTTGTAGTTCTCTGTCGGACAGGCCCTGTGGAATAAGCACAGCTGTTACAATAGAGCAGGTTTTTTTTGGCAAAACAAATTATTTTTTTAGGTAGTAAGCCACTAAAATGGTCTTACTCTGAAACATAAATCCCAAATTGAAAAATCCAAACAAAAAAAGTTGTGGGTGAGTTTCCCTATAAATGGGATTTGCTATGTGCAGTGAAGGCATGGTGGCTGTTGACCTTTGCTCAGCCTGTGTTAGTGATTCTTGCAGTCCTCACTGAGCAGTATTGTAATCGATTTAAGGGTGCCTGAATTGTCTCAAAACTTACTTGGAATAGGCAATTTATTGTCTCTTGTAAAGTTAAATTGGAAGATGAGGAAGAGGATTCAGCTGCTAGTGTATTAGTAATGTGGAAGACTCTGCTGATGTTACGTCCAGTGTTTTTTCATTTTTCTTCTAGAAAAGCATGGTTGCTTTACGGCAGCTAATGCCTAATGCTCAGAGCTTTATCCAGCAGTGCATGCAGCAGCCAGCTCCAACCCAAGAAGCTGTTTCAACTAGTACCTCTGCAGCACCAGCTCCTTCGATAGCAGTGGCAACCTCGGCTGTGGCAACAACTTCTCTTCCAGTTATAAAACCAGTATCTGCTTCTGTAACAGTCACAGCCTCTCCAGTTATAAAACCAGTCCCTGCCAGGGCATCAGCAACAGCTTCTCTGCAGAGTGTGAAGCCTGTTCCTTCCTCTGTGGTAGTGAAAGCATCTCTTCGGCCTACACCTTCAGCCCTCACCACAACGACAGCAACATCAGGGCTGACTGCCATCCAAACTGTCAAGCCAGTCTTCACCTCTGCCATGGCAACGTCCTCTCTGCAGTCTGCAAAGCCAGTGCTGGTCTCTACAGTGGCACCTTCAGCAAAGACCCCTCTCCAGCCTCTGAAGCCAGTCTTTGGAACCCCAATCGGTATTAAAATCTCACAGCCGAACTCCATTGTTGCACAGTCGGTGGGTGCTCAGCAGGTGGTTAAAGTGAAACAGTTGGTAAGATGATTTTCTCTGCTCCTCTGTAACTGAGCTTCTTCACTTTGACTCCTACTCTTTTGTAAAGAGGATACTAATTTGGATCTTAGCTTTTTTTTTTTTTTGAAACGTATGAAGGTAGTTCTCATGAGTTAATTGATTATGTTTCTCATAGTCTAGGGATACTGAGCTCTTGCTGAAAAAGTGAATCTAAAGCCAAGTGGTAAGCTTGGTCTCTTGCAAGACATGCTGACCACCATTCCACCAGACTGAACATCCATCTTGACACACAAGGGGTTATGAGTTCTGACCCCTGCTGTATGTGCAGCCCAGCTACATTTACATCTGAAGAAAAGGCAGGAAATGCTAGTGTCAGAACCAGAAATTGCTAATGGGATGCTTAGATTAATTACTCTGAGGTGCCTTGCTAAGGCTGTGCCTCAGCTAACCACCAGGGATTCCTGTGCTCTAGCTTGGTAGTTCCTGCCCTGGATACTTTGCAGGCACAGGTTGTTTAATAACATTTAGTGATCTGTTAACTGAAATGTACAAACAGGTTCAAGGGGCTTTTTGGAGCAGAGTTCTGATCTCCGAAATTTACTAAGACACGTTAATTATGAAGTCATCTAAAAGTGAGCTTTTTCTATCAGACCTCATTAGCTAACAAATTCCAGGAGGAATAAGTGTTGTACTAAAACAGTACCCTCAAAAGTAATGTGTTAAGATTTTTCTCTTGGTATAGGTTAACTTGCTAACGTTAAATACCAGCAAAGTGTGGATTGTTGGCATACCCAAAAGAGCAACTTTGTGAAATATATTAAGTTTTGTTTATGGGTGTTTGAGATACTGAGTAGCGTGCTGTCTAACTGATCTACCTGTAAGTAATGGTCTCAAGTATTTTGAGACAATAGTCTCCCTTTGACAGATAAAGAACTCAATTACTGAATAGGACTTCCTTGCAAAGATTTCTTTCCTTAGAAAGAGGGGAAAACATTAGACTTTCTATGAAGCAAGGTTTACTTTCCACAGGTACAGCAGGGCATCTAGTGTGTTAAATTTCCTTGTTAGTTCCTTTGTTGTGTATACTTGATTGAACAGTATTCAGACCCCTAAAATGTTTCACTTTTAAAATGTTCTTCCTTTCAAAGAGCCTAAGGTGGATGTAATACAAGAATCCAGCATTCTAAAATAGAGAGCTTATGCTACCAGCTTTTCACATTAACAGACTTGTGTATAAAGAACAAAGCACTCAACTGTATGGAGGCGATGGAGAGTCCTTTTTATGAGTGGGTTTGTTTTAAAAACAGTATAACCAATAACACAGTTATCAAGCATGTGCACTGACAGTCTTCAGTAGTAGCAGCTAAAGCCAAACTGGAAAAGGAGTTGGTACCCTAACTGTCTTGGGGGACTAAATTTGAAATTTTAGCCAGAAGAAAACGAGGGCTTCTGAGGTTGTACACGGGCTGGAGAGCAGTTTGTTGGCTACACAGCAAGCCGTGTAATCCAGGGGAAAGGTTGACCATCTGTACAAATAGATGAGGAAGCTTAACGCTACACTGGGGAGCTGAAACTCTTCTTGAATATGATATTGGTGAACTCAAGAAATTACTTCTGCAGTGTGGCAGCCTACTGCAACTTCTCTTCTTCACTGTGCCTTCTAACCGTTTAATTGCATACAAACCATGTTTTTATCCTCATTTGGGTATACTCCAGGCATAGTGATTAAAATATTTTTATTTTGATCTTGTATGTGGTTGAAAGGCTGAGTTGACCACTTTGCAGCTTAGACATATCAGAGGCTTATTTGTTCAAACAACCAATTAGCATAAAGAGCAAGTTAGTAGAAGCAGATGCATCTTCTAGGGCTTCCCTGCTGCCTTTCCTTGAAAGGACAGAGGGTCTATTTCCTCCCACAAGAAAACAAATCTGGACCTCCTTTCCCTAAACAGAAGGGTCCTGCTGCTAGCTGAAAGGAAGCGCATGCCAGCTGTGCAAATCTGTCCGTACAATGCTGCCAGCAATTTCTTTCCCTTTCCAGCCCGCGGAGTTGTCTGATGCCATACACTCCCTCTGCATGCCCGTTTCTAATTTAAGTCTCTTGTGCTTGAGGAATGCAAAGCAAACTTTAATGTGCCAGCGCTTCAAATACTGCAGTGCTGCATTCTTAATATCAAAATTGTGACGAGGGTGATCAAACACGTAACCTGCATTTCTCTACCACGATTATGTAAACTCATGGATAGTATGGTGGAAACTGAGGGACCTGTTCTTCAGGGGTGCTCTTGGGATTGATCGCACGCCTGTGCTGTGAGAGCTGCACATCTGGAAGGGTCCCCTCCTGGTGACTTTAACTCAGCCTCATTTAGGGGTGCTTACAAAGAAGTTTCGTCTTAGAAATAAAGCTTGTCTTGCTGTAGCATTGCTTTGTCTTTTGTTAAAGCAAAATAAATGAAAATGTACGTTACCAGCCACTGGCCACCAGTGCTGAGAAAGCTGCTCAATTTACAACTGCTTTGTGTTAAGCAGAAAGAGCAAGAGTTTTACGCTGCAGTCCCACAGTTACCAGTGAGATACGCTCCCTAGATATCACTAACAGTTGAAGCAAGGAGTGAAGTGCTTGTGCTGTTCCAACTATTTGTTCTTAGGGAATTATTAGTGTTGAGCACCCCTCAGAGCTGAGCTTTCTTGAACTATCTCCTCTTGGTTTTTTTATCCTGGATGTATGCGTTTGCATTCAGCTGAGGGTGAGGTGTCCTTGGTGAAATAACACCACTTGCAGTGTGATGATACCTCAACATATCTCTGCTGATCTCTGAACTTTGCTTAATGAATGTCAAACGGGTTCAAGTAAGGCTAATCAAGCCGTGGTGTCTATGCTGTCAGCTGGATGTTGCACTGCAGTTTTTTTTTTTTTACTTAAGAGCATTGGTCCTTTTTATTCTGATGTCTCTGTCAGCCTGCTTAATGGAGCACAAATGAACAGCCCCTTTATTGTTTCTAGCTGCTAATCTGAAGAAAAGAGGCAATAGCTCTTTCTTATAGATACTACCTGTTTTTGTAACGCTTCTTGCTTGCATTAGATCCTTGTTGAAATTTCTGGAATTGTCCTCTCCTGTTGCAAGTCCCAAGGACTTCCAGCTTTTGTTAGTCTAGCAGTTAGAATGGCAAACAGAAAATCAGCTTGACTGCCGACGCATCCTTTCTGTTTCTCATGGATGTGATCTCCTGAGTTACTTGACTGAATTCCACATCTCCACCTAGACCGTTGATATTAATAGGGGGATAGGTGGTGTGTATCCTATTTGATTCAGAAAGTACCTCTTTTTGTGAGTATGTGATGCTTATGCTGATGATGTTTACTGATAAATAGGAAGTTACGTGGCACAAGGAGACAGCCTAATTTCTGAAGTATTATAATTGTGGAATTGAACTTGTGCAGTGTTGCTGTACAAGCACTCTAGACTTTCTGAAGTTAGAGTAAAAAATGTAGAGGAGAGCGTGGCTTCTTGACTCTGAAAATTCCTTTGTATTAGCTTTTTTCTGCTATAAAAATAGGATTTAATCTGAAGATATTGATAATTTTGTGCTTTGGTGAAAGCACATCTTTCTACTAGTTGTAATCAAGAACTTTTCCAAAGGATATCTCAAAAGCTGCAAATGACATTCTGCTAGCTAGGAGAGTTAGAAATGAGGCTTTTAGGAATGCTACTTTTATTATTTTCTTGGATTTTAACAGCTGCCCTTAGAAGAGGAAGAATTAGTATTTATCAGCTGTGCGGGTAGGTCTGTGTTGTGATGACATCCTGATGCCTGGTTGTGTTTCTTTCAAGAGCCTCTTTAAACAAAACTATCAACCCCCTTCCTTTTTACCCTTCAGCAGCGTGCTGCTGTTTTTGCGGGCAGGCTCTACTCACTGTAGGTGTTGCTGGTCGGCGCTTCATGTTCCCACTAACTGGAATGTTCAGTGTACTTTGACGTAACACTTTGAAACTCAGCCTCTCAATTTACAACTGAAGTTGTGGCTCCAAAAATGCATTAGTAACTTTATAGTGTGTACTCTTAATTCTTAACAGGAAAAGGATTTCCTGCAAGACTTCTGCTTGTTTTGGTGTTTTAACTAGGTGTGTGTGATACCCCTTTGAACTTATTGGCAGGCAGGCTCTGTTCAATTGTTAGTCTGTCAAGCAAGACTTTGGGAGGGGAAAACTCAGTGTAATGGATTGTGTAATATTTAGTGAAACTCGTCTAGTATGGTTATCGATAGACAGTAGTGGTGAAGTGTCTGTTAGAGCTTGCTGAATGAGCTGGAGCTTAAAGCTCACTGCCAGTTGCTAAGATTTCTTGTCATGAAATAAAAAAAAGTGAAATTTTTCTGAGCATACTGTTTGCTTTAAACTGAAAGCTAGACATACATGCATGCCCAGTGTCACTTGTGGCTAAATGAACATGCCGATACTGTTTCTTTCTCTGTGTCTTTAGCTCTTCTCACTCTTGATATTGGATATTTCACTTCCAGGTAGTCCAGCAACCATCAGGAACCATTGTCAAGCAAGTACCCACTCTCCCACAACCCTCAACGCTGACCCTCCAGACATCTGCTGAGGAAAGAACGCCGCCGAATACACTTGTTCAGACTAATGAGTTGCCCGCAGGTAAAGTGGAATCTCTTTAGTGGAGAAGGAGCAGGACTGCTGAGGTATAGAAATAAGGGCATGCTGTTGGTAGATCATAGGAATATAGGAAGGTGGTTGTCTGGAGCAACCAGCTCTGTGCTGGTTGAACATCTTTGCTCTCTGCTTGGAGTTCTGCCATGTCTACTTCTGGCATCTGTTAAAAACATGTCAAACAAACATCTGTACTTGTTAAAATACTGTGAGCAAACTCCTTGCAGTGAACTTCCTTGAAACTCTGATACTTCGGGGAGTTGTTTCATGCAACTTTTTTTTCAACAGGTCGAGGCTGATGCATAATGTGAATTTATCTCAGCCAGCAAGTTTTCACTAAAAACTTTCCCTGGTCAGCAGAGAAGAGGATGTTTACTGAGAGTGTGTAGGGTTTTGGGCCATACAGAATATGTAGAATCTAAGACTGTGGAGTGTCTGGTTTTCAAATGGACCTAATTAGTTGTTACTGAGTCTGCAGTAGCCTTTGCTAGAAGTATGAACTGATTAAACAGTTGTCTTAGCATTTTGCTTTCTACTAAGGCATGTTCTTTGTTTTGGTTTAGGTTCCATTCTGAAACAAATTACCACGCCAGGAAATAAAATTCTGTTGCTTCAAGCATCTCCTGTTCAGAAAGCTAAAATAAAAGAGAATGGAGCAACATCCTTCAGGTAAAAATAAACAATATCAGAAGTTTACTATAGGAAGGAACAAAAGAAACAGACAGCAAGTAGAGGTATGAGCCCAGATAAAGGTAACTTTGTTCAGAAACTTGTTTATGATAGGTGCTTTTCGCATTATAATACTAACTGGAAAGAGGGAGCTTAAAATTTTTTGCCTCATAGCAGATGTTACTTATTCTTAATTATGAAAAAACTGTCCTGATGAAGTTGGATTTTCATCATGCTATCACAAGAGTGTAATTATATAAACAGTGTGCATCTATATGTATCAGTTTTTCACTTATAGAGGAAGCATATTGATCTTCCTTGGATGAGTACTAATCTAAAGCAAAGTTACTTTGTATTAAAAGCTCTCCATGGGATTAAAGCCAATGTAACCTCTGCTTTTTACAGATGGCTGGATAGCATTGCACTGTTATTTGGAGTGGCTGGTGACCTGTCTAAAGCTCTGTGCTGTATTTCAACATTTTTTAGTAGCTCCTCTTACAAGCTTGTTCCTGTTTGTAGAGGTGAAAGTCTTTGACTACACCTCTAATTATGGCTTCTGGCGTATTCTCTAGGCCTTTAGATTACAGAGTGCTTAAAGCTTTTAGTTCTGGTAACTGATTAACTTTTCAAAACCTGAAATGATTTTTGTAGCTCTGAAATGTAATGTTGGAACAGGGGTATGGACTGTCATAAGCAATATTGTTCTTATTACTTTAGGGCAAGCTTGAAGTTGCTCTTGCAGTGATAAAAGCAGACATGACACCTTTGTATTGTTGACTCATTTACTACTTATCTGTTTAAAGCTCTAGCTTTGTGTGCCCTGATATAGAGAGAGCTGTTGTTCTTTGGAGTAACATGCAGTGAACACTTAAAACACAGGTAGCCCGAAGTTGAAACGAAAAGCTGATGTTAAAGCAATAGCTCTGTGCAGCTGCCTCAAGTTCTTATGAACTATACTTCAGAATATAATTTAGGATGTAATTTTGAGTAGTGATGTTTTGGGGAAAAAAATTGCTTAATAAATATCATAATTGGGGGAAAAAACCCAAACAACACGCACAAAATCCCATCCTTTCCCCCTGACCCCAACAAACAAAAAACCTGAACAAACTCCTAAAAAAATAGAAACAATTTATTTGTCCTGTGATCTTCCAATTGGAATAAATCCTCTGTCTTACATGAAAAAGAGTTCTTGAAGTTCCTTCCCTAAACTGCTAAATTCATAGTATAGGAAAAACTCCGATTTTACAGTGTTACCCAAGATGGATTTCTATTCTTGCAGTCAGATTATGATTTTCCAAGTAGCTTAAGTCCATCAGAATTCATATTTGAAATCTCACCTTAAATTTTTCTAGTAAATCTCTTGTCTCTGAAGAACTCATGTCTTTGGATACACCCCTGGTGCTTCTTGTTATTCCCTGCTATAACTAAACTTTCTGACTTTAAAAACTACATATGAGAATCTTCATATATCTTGAAGCTGGGCAGCTTGTATCTGAACTTCAGTCAAGTATCTGTGTTCTCCGAGCAGGTCTAGCACCACGTCCTGTTAATCTATCCTGAGCAATACTCACCACTAAGTTGTGAAGTGGTTTGCTCCCTTCTGTTGTGACTTTCACTATTCTCAGCACAGCTATTCTTTGTGACCTGTGGTCCACCAGCTGCTGATCACACGTGAGACAAAGAGAAGCACCATGGCCCCCTTTCAGGTTTTGTGATGAGGTCTGTTGTGGGCAGAGAGCATGTCTTGTTAACTGATGTGACTGTGCCTGTGACGCTCCAGACGTGCTCTCGCTGCAGTGTGTCACTGAGCCTGACTCCCTCTGCCATTGTGCGACTAGGTTAGAATATAATACTCACTAACGTGTACTTTACTTAATAAGCTGCAATTTGACCTTGTCTGCTCTTTAACGGACTGTTTTAGGTTGCTTGAGGTGAGTAGAAAAAATGGTGATTTCCACCCCAAATTAAAAAAAAAAAAAGCTTCTAGACATTTCAACTAAACAGGGGCATTGCTGGCACTTGATTGCCCCATGGCATGTATTGCAAAGGGCAATCTGTTTTAAAAGCATCAAGATTTTTAAAAACTGCTTTACGTACTTCTGTAAAGCATATGCTAGAGCACTCTGGGAAAAATGAGACACATATTTGCGTCTTCAAATATTTGTTTTGCATCTATTCTGTTCAATAGAGTTGTTCTCCAAAGCACCTAGAGCTCTGACTTGTGCATTTTGTCTGGGAGGTACTAGCAATCTCGTTTAGCAAACGGGAGACAGTAGAGTGAAGAATATCTGAGCGGCTGCTGCACCTACCCCGTGATGGTGAGGAGCACAGGCGGGTCTTGATCTGCTGGAATTGCTTGGTCCCACATAGTTGTCTGTGATGGTGCGTGGAGGTTTGGGTTAAGTGTGTCTTCCCAGTTATCTCTTTGACTGTTGTATAAAATGGAAT
>JAVSBS010014753.1:99483-132045 GCA_033124195.1 Coracias cyanogaster | reverse complement strand
GGCTTCTGGAAGATTCCCTGATGATTCATGGGAGTTGTAGTTTAAGCTGACTTAAAAAGACATTTTAAAAATGGTGGTCGGTTCACCACACTCATCTTCCTCAGCCTGTGGCTCGTGGCCCATTTCACTGGAGCAAACTCAATTTAATCCTTCAAAGTTTCCAAATTATAGTTGTGATTCCTGCACTAGAAGACATCCAGATTTTGAGTGTCCCTCAATCTGGTCAAGCCAGTGAAGTTTTTACAAGGTGGGGCCCAACTTTGCACTTGGCAAAGAGACAGAATTGAAGCAAAAATTATGCACCTTCATTGAAGACCAGGCAGAGTTCACGTGGATCTTGTCCCAGATCCCCCAACTGCGCTGGTGCTGGATCAAGAAGCCTGTGTCCTCTTTGTTAAGAGATATAATAAAGCAAAATTGCTGTCCTAAATATTACTAAAGCACTGGCTGGCATGTTTAATAAACCTTTCCATTTGGGTAAATTAGCACTCATCTGGACAAGTGCTGAAGTGCTGTTACTTGAAGAAAAAAAAAAAAATTAAATGGTTGGAGTCTAATTTAAATAATTATCAGCATATTTCTGCTCTGACTGTTTTGCTGAAATTACCAGGAGACTTGATGCAGTCTGAGTGTAAGAGCCTTTTGTCTGCACATAATTTGTTGACCCCATTTCAGCCAAGTTTTTGGCCCACTCATCACTGTGCTGGAGCACTTCACACTATAACCAAAAAGGACTTCATGGCCAGACACAGTAAAATCAGTAACAACTGACCTACTATAGAACTTGAAATGAATCTTGGTAAGTTACCGCCTCACATTCTGCATGTAAATATCAAATCTGTGATAATCCTTTGTTGACTTAAGTGGATGTCTGGGGACCACAGACATCCATGGGGCAGATCAAGACACTGGCCAGGGGTAATGGTCACCCCATCCCTGCAAGTCAAACCAGGCTTCAAGTGCAAGCAAAAATTCCCTCGCAACAAACCCATGCAGTACAGGGATGCATGCTGAAATACTTTAATATATCCTCCAAAAAACAATATCGGATGTTCAGCAGCAAGTGCTTCACCCTACAGACCTACTGCCACCCTACTCCTGCGCTCCATAAGGAACACAGCCTGCAGGAACAGAAAAGCCCTGGGGATACAGCACTGACCCACAGCCATGCTCGTAGTGGAAGGCCATGGTACCCAGCATACCAGCCACAGAATTTTATTTCTAGCAAGGAAAACAGAGAAAACTCTTCAATTGTTTTTCTCAAATTTTTGTTGAAAACCAGCACTGATCGTTCTGCCTCTTGTTCTGCCCTACCTCCAAGACTTTCAGCAGAAAGCATCATAAGACTTCTGGCTTACTTGAGCCACTCCCTTCCCCAAGAGCAGCTCCAACCAAGCCACCAGTACGGCTGATCCGAAAAGAACCACCGTCCGGCACAGAGCACTGCGCAGCACTCGGCACTGGATGCTGCTGCGAGGGAGAGGGCAAGGTCTGCCCTGAAGAGATAAAGGTGACGCTCTCGCCTCGCTCCCCGCTTCCCAGGCTGCATATGCATTCAGCTAGCGATCCTGCCATCTGCACCTTATGGCTGCTGAGACGAGGCAAGCTTCCCTCCAGGGCACGTTCTGCAAACCTCGCATCCACCAGCTCATCAATCCCTGGCTCTCATCAAAAGACAAACTTATAAACAGGCCCAGACGCTTCTCTCAGGTTTAATGGAGGCAGCTAAGGAGCTGTGATCATTCGATGTTTCCCAATGATAGTGGTGATGCCTGAGGCCAGCAATAATATTACCATGAAATAAATCTGCAGTGATATAATTAGCAGGGATGCTATTACAGCTCAGGTTTTAGGGATGCTCAGCACAGAGGGAGCAAAGCAGCTACTCAGAATGGGACCTTGCAGGGGTTCTGGGTTTGAGTAGGGGCTGGAGGTGAGAGAGACAGAAAACCACTAATATTAAAGCAGCGGAGACTACCTGCATTAGTCTGTATGCAAAATAAACCTGGTTCTTTGGAGGCCAGAGGTTATGGTAAACATGCCTCTGTGTGTGGACACAAGTCCAAGGTTTAAACCCAGCTGACTTCCTTCTGAGGAATCCTTCACCCCTTCAAATATCTGTGCAACACTCAAAAAAGCCATGTTCTGACCAAACCCACAAGCTGGTTTGGAAGCAGGAGGTTTGCTGCATCCAGACATCCCTCCCCACTCGCAGATCGCTCTTCTGTTTGCATCTCCATACCATGCTTGCTCTGCGCAGTGAGGAGGGCCACAGTGTTCAGATGGCACTTGCAAAGCAACTGCTTCTTCCAGCATCTGGTCTGTGATGTGCTTTGTGGTTATCTAAACTAGGATGGTAGACAGAGCAGGTATACGTGAAACAACACAACTCTGAAGCCCAAGTCTGGTGGGAGAAGGAGACTGCTGTTTTTCTCTGGCATGCTGCATCAAACAAACAACTGAGGCAATGGAGAACAACTTTTTTACTGACACATATCAAAGGTAGACAAGTATCACCAGGTAAAACTAGGAAGAAAAGATAGAAGGAGCTGCGTTAGAAAAAGGGATGCTACAGGTATCTGAAAGGAAGAGCTAAGAAAAGAGTTGGCACTCTCTTCTCTTGCTTTCTGTTTTCTTTTGCTTGCAGACTTAGCACTAAAAGTAAGAGCATAGACAAAGGATACAAGTAGAGCAGCAATACTCATGGGGGAGAGGCAGGGAAAGAGGAAAGTCAACATGTGTCAAGACTGATCCTCAGTTTTGACACAAAATCCTTGGGGCAGTTGTAACTGGAAGGGTTACAGCTGTTGAACGTTGTAATAACTGGAGGGGTTTCTGCCCCATGCGCAGGACAGACTCGTGAGCTGGAGCTTCTGTGCTAATGTCTACATGACATGTCATCACTTGCTTATAAAAGATTACGTGCTGGGGAAGAGCTTGCACCAAAATCAGGAAACCACCCTTCAAGCCAGCTGGGCAGGAGCTGTCCCACAGGAAAACCCTGAGGCAGGCAGTCTGCCCTCAGCTAAAGCTCAGAGACTCTTCATCATTTTTAAGTGTGCTTCCAAATCTGCAGCCAAATCCTACACCTTCCCTCTTTTTTGCTACAATAAAGTTTATCTTAGAATGTAATCTAGTAATAAAAATGGTTTTAAAGTGATCTGACAAGCACTAGAAACCCTGTTTCTTTCAGAGTGACAGCTCTATTTACAGCAGTGCATACATACACTCTGTTTTATATTCCACATGCACTCCGGCCCTCAAGATTTGGGATATAACCTTTCCACCCTCTTGCAAGAATGAGTTTCAGCCGTGAAAAGGAGTTCCTCAGCAGGCAGAATGCAGGAAGAAAGATTGCTTTTAATGTTGGGGTCTCTGCACATCTCCCAGGACAGAAGTGTGGGGAGATAAGTGGCCTCCCTCTCCGCTTCCTGGCTGGCTTGCTGCACTTGAGCAACCCTCCCAGCTCCAGTGGCCACCATTCAACTAGCTCCATGTGCCCAGCCATGGGCACAGCATGCTGCTATGGCTTAGGAGAGGTGCAAAACAGCTGGGCAGCATCATGGAGGAGAAGATTTAATGATGCATCCAACTGCAAGTCCTTCAGAAGCGTGCCTGTTCCCCGGGCAGGCCCAGGGAACAACAGCTCCAAACCCGAGCAGAGTAGAGAGAAGGAGCTTTAAGCTCCAGGGAGATGTTATTGTAGTAACCATGCATGAAGGACACCTTGTAGCTGAAGTCCCAGAACTTAATTAGGAAGCACAACTCATGTTCCCAGGTGTATCAAAAACAACGTATGAGCTCTCCAGGCCTCAGTTTCCCCATGCAGAAAGCTGGAGCTGTCAAACACATCTATCCTAAGGGAATTCAGCACTCGTTGGAATGCTCTTGGGAAGCCAAACTAGCAGCACCGTGAAGTTTGCTTATCTGCCTCCACGCTCATCCAAGAGCACTGTTGCTTATCTTCTCTTCCCCGTCATGGTTTCCCACTGCCCTCCAATGCTGCAAAGCTCAACGTCATCTCCTGTCATCGACTTCCTCCCTTACAGGCAGATCAGCAGAAACATCTTGCGATGGGAGAGTGAGGGGAGAGCGAGGCATGGCTAAGATTAGCAACGGGAGCAGCACAGAGTGGCATTTTCTCCCTATATAATTAGCTGATATAAAAGCTGTGCCATCTACTGGCGTGCAACACGAAACACTGCTCCCAGCACAACTCCAGTGATGTTGTTCTTGCTACAGCAGCTCTTTGCATAGAGCCAAGGTGGGATTTCAACTCACACCTCTTATGAATAGCAGCACAGAAATGGCAAACACAGGACGGGTAAATACAACGGTTCATTTTGCAGCGCCGAAGCCAGGCGATGGGGCACAGAGACGCAGCAGCGCGGGCAGCAACAGCAGCCCTGTGCTGGCATCGCAGCCTGGAAGAGAGGTTCAGTCCCCGCCTTTACAATCCCTCACTTCCTAAGAAATTACTAGCTTTAAAGGAATTTTTTATCTTCATGACTATGCAGCAAGAAAAAAAAAACCCAACAGAAAAAAACCCAAAATCCTCACCATTTAAAGCCAGCTTTAATGCCCATTATTATCTTTGATGTTTTGGGAAGACATTTTGGCAGGGGTAAATACCGACCTCCGGCCGGCAGCCCTGCACAGCACTGAGGAAACTGGAGTTGCTGCTTCCCTCAAACCTGTACGGACACTTCCAACAGCCTCCACCACCACACTCCCCAGCCACTTCCAGGGACACAGCTTATCTGAAACAGCAGAAGAGGGACAGAAAGCACGGACGTAAAGCAGAAACACCAGCCCAGAGAACAGGGCACTCTGGCTGGCACACGCAATCAGAGGCTGGGTGCCCAACGTGCTCCCGCGCGGGCGTTGCTGCAGCCCAGCTCCATGTTGCTGGAGCTGCTCCTGCTGCCAGCTCCCCCAGCTAACCCAGTTCCAGCCCCGCAGAACGTCCCAGTTCAGCTGGCAGATCCACGAGCACCACCAGGCAGGCAGGCGGACGGTTAAATATTTTCCTCTCGCATCTGTTTCATCTTGCTTTCACTTCAGAGTGTGCCTGTGAACGCTGACAGATTTCTCATCACCAGGCTGTATTAAGCTGCTTTTTAATTGCATTTTGAGGGACCCAAAGGTCAGTAGACAGAAGGGCACTTTATTTTTTCCAAAGAACATTATATTTATTGTAGAGGCAGGAAAGGTTTTCATTAATCCCCAGCAAGCTGACAGATTCCATGCAGCGTGCTGGCTATGGGGACAGCCGGTCCAGAGGACCGGGATGATTTGAGCACTGTCTGCTGAGCTCCTAACAGCTCCTCTTTAAAGAGCAGATCACAGGCTTTGGCACCAAACTTGCATTAAATTGATACCATCTCTTTAATGTTATCTCTGGCTCTTTATCACAATTGTATATGCAATTTACATTCTTGTCACTTTTTTTTAATTCAGATTTGCTAGATCCTTATCACAGATATTTTACACATTGTTTAGTGTCACTCAAACATTTAATGGACATCAGCTGCTCTGGGAATATATAATAGCTCCTTGCTATGGGGTAGGGCTGGATGCTGATGGGTTTCAGGATCCAGCTCGTTCAAGCTTCAGCAGACGTAAAGCAAAGCTAGATGGAACAGAACAGAAAGCACTGTCCCCACTAGACACCGTACCGCAGGAGAGGGAGCACGCTTGGTGCCAGCTCGTGTCTAACAGCACGGCAGCACTTGCCCAGAGCCAAGCTAAATGCTTATTATGCAACCATCTTCCTGACTGCCTCCTGGTCTTCACCTGCAGCTAGCCCTGCTATTCACTCTCGTGCAGAGACCTACTGTGATAAACTGTGCCAAAGCTGACGTGGCTTTCATGGGCTGCAAGAATGAGACTTGCCAAATCCAATTTCTTTAAGAAAAGAATGTGGGATTTGAAGAGAGCTTTTGAGACAAAAAAAGCTTCATGCAAGTCCATTAACCTCCAGGACCAAGCCTCCATCCCCTCAAACATTACAGTCTTTAGCTTCACTACTTGTCCATAAACAGAGCTATACAAATAACTGATTTATAGTTCAACTAGAGGATGAAACTCTTAAAAAAAAAAAAAAAAAATCCTCATTCTAACTGAATTGAACTCAAGAATGATTAAGTTTTTCTTCCCAGGTCAATTATTCCCATTCAGCGTAAGAGCCTTCCACCCCAGATGATGCATTTCAAATATTCAAGGGGAAAAATATGGAAAAAGAATAAATTGGTGGGAGCCCTTTTCTGCCCAAGATCTTGGCCTTCAGAGAGCTCTTCAAGGATGTGCGAAAGCATGGAGGACAGGGGCTGAACTCCCAGGGACTGGAGCTGACCCATGAGCACAGAGGTACACACTCCTCACAAAACTACAGACACCCCTGGGGAAACAAAGATCCTCCTCTCGCCCTCTCCCACCATGCACTTGTTACAGAGCCATAGGGCAGGGTGCAGAAGCAACTCTAGCTACCAAACTGCCATGGAAATGCATTTTCTCATGCCAAAACTAACCAAGGAAATTCAAATAAATCCCCTTTTCAGTGACATGGGTTTTTTTATTATTATTTTGCTATCATTGCAAACGTTTCCTCCCAAACATGTTTCAAGGTTGTTTTACAGAGAATTAAACGGCAATTCTCTTCCCTAGCACCAATTCCCTTGGAGACTCCCTCCATCACTCAACATTTTTATATCTATATCTATCTGTAAAGAGAGATCAATCTTACTCATCCTCTTTAATCCTTTCAGCCACCCCCCAAAGCCATCCCCTTAGTGCATGAAATAAGGCAGCCCCACCAGGCCTCGGGAGCTCGAGAGGGTAAGGACCAAGCTGATGGATCTGAGCTTTGAGACAGCCAAGAACTACAACTGACGCAAATCCCTTGACAACACTAATGGCTTTAGTTACCTCCACCTCTGCTAAGAGCACTGCTTCTGCACCGGGGAAACCAGGAAAATCTGAAACACAACATGCAAACTACCGTCAAACACACAACAGAGTTGCAGGAAGGGAAGTAAAATATCCTTTAAGGACAGTTTCATCCTTCTGTTCACTTGGTCTCAGATGTCTCTGGGTTCCTCACACTGTAGGGTTGCAGAGTGCAGAAAGGCAAGGCATGCACAGCAATTAAACCCTCCAAGAAAGGTTAGTTCCCATTACAGGCAGTTCATAGCCTTTCTCCCTCTGCGTGCAAACCAGCTCTGCATTGCTCAGAGAGTGGACATGAGGGCCAGCTTTGCCCAGGCTAAAAGCCCATTGAAAGCTCCTAGAGCTGCTGCATGACCTGAGACCACGAGCCTCAGCCACGGACAGAAGGCAGGCACTGGCAGTTCACTGCAGATCCCTTGACACGCCTGCCTCAGGGATGAGTGAGGCACGTAGTGCCTGCCGAACAGAAGATGCTTTGGGGCAGGGGGGAATCTATTAGCCTAAAATAAATCCCTGGGCAAAGGCATCAAGTGCAGAGCTAAGTGGTGCAGACCTGGAGTGTAAGAACCAGTGTAAGTTCACCTCCTGGCTGACAGCTAGCAGCCAGGGTAAGGGACCAGAGGGATGTTTTGGTTTTCAGGAAGGGGAAAGTCAGGAAACTAACTTATTTGCACAGGAAAAGTAAGAAAACTCCACTCTGGGTTGGAGACCTATACTAAGAAACATCAGCTTGTTTGCAGAACTGGCTTTGCTGCCTCTTTTGCACCAGGCAATCCCAAAAAGCCCACAAAGAGGTCTCTTCTCTGAGCTGCAACCATCCAAACTTCTTAAAGCCAATACCTAGAAACAACAGTCTTAATCTGCCAAGGGCAAGAGAGGTTTCTTCATTTGCTCTTTGCCAACAGCCAGGCAAGCCCATGGTGCCTGAAGGCTGACAGCATATGCACAGGGCTAGTGACCTGCTTGGAGACTTACTGAATATTTTATCAGGTCAGGAGCAACACTTTTCACTCCCCTGTCCGTGACTATAGATGCATTTGTGATACTGAGTCCGTACCTTGCAGGGATGCCCCTGAACAAGATGGCCCCAGGAGCCCTCCAGCCTCCCACGTGCGGTGCCCGGGAGGCAGCAGCGGGAGCCCCTGTTCCCACAAACCTCCGCAGCTGCAGAGTGCACCAAGCAGCTTACAGAGTTGTAAAGCCCATCGGGCTGGGCTGCTGCCAAGTGTTCATGGCAGAAGAAAGGGAAGTGTTCAACATAATCTGCATGAAAGTGCAGGAAGCCCTAAATCGTGTTAGTGCTATTAAGAAAGCTGGTTACATTGCTCAGCAAACTGGCCCAATACAGTTTTGATAGACTTGCTACCAACATCTGATTGTCCCTGATTAGATTAGACAATAAACCCCCATCCTGGTGTGCGGGCATTGTTTGGCTCCCCTCTGCAACCTGTAAATTAGAATTCCAGACCTGGGAGATTGGATTCAAATTGGATTACTGGAGCAGGTCCAGCCCAAGAACAATCATGAGGCAGGAGAAGACACACACACACAAGAATGAATAAATATATAAATAAATAAATACATGGGGACAGTCAGCCAGGATTTGATTAGGAGCAAATTAAAAATAGAATTAAAAACAAAAGCCGCAAAGAAGCAGGAAAAGGGATGGATTTGTCACTATGAATTAACAAAGCACCTTTAAATGTTTTGTACTTAGATCTGCACAAGGTTGATATTTGATTGTGGTCCTTCCTCCACAAATGCAAGAGCTCCCGTCCATGGCCATGCGGTGGTTGTGCATGAGGCAATGAAGCCCCACATCCCACCAAAACCACAGGCTGCATCTGAGCTCACCTTAACTATCCCCTCTTTCCTTCCCCATTTTGCTGCCTGGGTGAGACAGGTAACGTGTTCCTTAGCTTGGACACTGATCTGGGACCCAGCAGGCCAGGGTGCGACCACTGGTGGTCTTCCGGCGTGCCCAGAGTCTCTCAGCAGCTAAAATCCAGGGCTGTGCTGCACTGCAGCAGGAAAGCCCACCAGGGCCACGTGTGCAGCACTAAACGCTGCAGCCCAACCCACGCCCCGAATGCACTGCAGCTCAGGAGAGTCGCTCTCCTGTTCTGGGGCCTCTCTAGTTAAACACACCAAGAACTTGGCCAACACATGCCTGGAAGAACTTGCTTCAGTCAGCTCAGCAGGGCAGCGAGATGGCCACAGGACCCTGCACTGCCACCAGCGGGGCAGAAATCCAGTACAACCCCGAGGCTGCTCCTGCTGAATGCTGACAGCCTTCACTGCCTGCCCTGAAGACCACATGCCACCAAGACGAGAGGACAGGAAGACCCTAAGCAGTGAAAGAGGGAAGAGAAAGCCACTGTGCTGGCACTGCCTACTCCCTGCCAGCCCACACTGTGACGGAGGTCAGCGCCTCCGCGGAGAGAGGAGGGAGCCGGGAGATGCTCTGAACTGGGCTGAGAGATGCTTTGCTGCATGCCAATTTTTGCAGCTCTTTAGACAAGTGAAACCTGTTATTGTCCCTATCAGGAAGCAGAAGAGCTGATAAAGACTCCTTTCACCACATACCTGCAAGGGAAATCTCAGGGCTATCAGAATTGTTAAAGGGATAAACCTGTCCAGTTAAATCCCCTCTGCACTCTTGATATATGCTTGTGCCAGATGTAAATGGAGCTTGGAACTAGTCCCAGCTGAGCAGTAATGCGCTGAGCATTCAACCGGGACTAAAAGCACAACTGGCCTGAGCTCCTACCTCCCGCAATGCCCCCGCTGACCAGCTCTCGCCCCCGAGAAGCCAGTTGATAAGTACTTTGTGGCAATGTACCAAACTTCCACCTCACCCTCCGTCAGAGGATCCTAAAGCATGGCCAAGTACTAACTGCACAATCACATCTGAAGGAATGTGCAAAGAAAAAATGCCAGAAAGCGAGAAAATCCAAAACCAAGGACAGAGGGTGGAAATCAGAGGCAAAACTAAGAAATTTAGTTAAGGCCATGCAAAAACACAAGCCTTGCTCATCTCCAGATCAACCATCTTCACTGTACATCAAATTCCAACTTTTCCAGCCGTCTTCCCTTAGGACCCAAGGTAAAGGAAGATAGCAACACCACAAACTCCTGGAGCCATGTTCACTCAGGCTTTGAACACAGAAACAGGCAAACGTCCCTGCAGTATGCCTTCAAAACACAAAATCCTCAGAGTCTTGTCCTTTGTAGTAATTTTTCTGCCAAAAGAAAACGTCTAACACCAAGTGTAGGTTTTCCTACTCTCCTTACTGGAAAACCTGAAAGTCTCCAGTGAAATATATTGTCAGCTCCTACACCTTAGCTTATCAGAAGCCTTGAACACTCTTACCAAAGTCCTCCTTTCCCCCAGATGTTCATTCCATAATGGAGCTAAATACATAGCAATAAAAATACGTAAATTCCACAACAACAGAATAAACAAACCCCACAAACTTTTCTCTTAACTACCAGTAAGTGCTGTTTGTTCTCTCATCACCAGTCACACAAGGTGCACCAAACCTGCTACGTATACATACAGCTGTGTAAAATACACACACACATATAAAATACACATTATAAATTCTCTGAGACATTAAATGAGACTTGGCTGCACTTCTGCTCAACCGGTCATATTTGATACTGCACACAGCTGAAGTCCACTGGAAATACAAAAAACTTCACCTTAAGTCAAAAGATTTTGCCAATGATGTACAATATGCAAAACAAACAGCTCTTCAGAAAAAAAAACAACCAGCCCAACCATGTCACTGGCATCCCATGGGGGCAACGCCAGAGCCTGCAGACATTCGTCCCATGTTTTATGGATCAGGAGGTATCTTTTTAGAGATGGGGAAGACCGCCAGCACAGGCAGCAGCCTTTAGGCCGGTCATGGTGTATAAATAGCTCACTTCAGGGCATAACCCACTCAGTAAACTGTGGGATGTGCTGCTCGCAGGAGGCAAAGCAAATTGTCTGTGGATAAATATGTGAAGGATGAAGCAGTCAGCATCCAAAAGCAGCCTTCGCAAGAACTGTATAAAAAGTAGAAACAAGCTTAAAACGTACCCTTGGATCTAAAATTTCCATTTCTCGGCCTCCTCCTCCATCAAATCCCCCGGTCTGTGGAGCTTCAGGAAAGGATAGACTCGGAGGCACTTGTTCATGCACTTCACTTAGTATTATAAAAGAGTTAGATCCAGGGTGTCTGTAGATGTGACGGAGAGGGGAAAGCACCTTCCTAGATCCTGCATGACAAGCATTGACCTCCTCTTGCTCCCCCACCACCTTGTCACTGCAGAGATGCTTTTGTGGCAATAGAAGAATTTCCTGAGGTGCTGGGCTTGCACAGCAGAAATGAGGCAAATGCCTCAAGCCACTTGAGCGATGCTTTATGTCTTTCATCAGCTCAGCAGCGCCCTTGCTGCCCGCTCACTTTGATCCACGTTGTTTGCCATTGCCGTACAGGTGAGATAGTGGGGCTAGACTGCCGAGATCTCCTCGGTGGCCACGAGCAGCAGACTGAGTTGGGGCATCCAGGGACGTCGTGTAGTGGGAAGGAGCAGCCCAGGTCTGAAGGCAGAGCACAAAGTAGGGACAGCAAACAGCACAGGGAAGGGAAGAGGAGATGCCCTTGTGGTCTGAGCACGTGGAGAATGCAAGGGGCTGGATTTTATGACTCCTTCCAGCACCTTTTACCTTTGGTGCTTCCTCTCCTTTATGGAGAACTGGCTCATCTTCATCCACCTCACTGAACACAGCCAGTGAGGCTTTAGAGGAAGAGAATTCACTACTGGTGAACTTGGAAATCCTAGAAAGACTACATAGAGAGAAAGAAGAAAAGGGAAGACACAAAAGTGCCCCTTGGGTTTGGGAATCCAGAACAGGCAGCTGTCTTGTGCCCATTCCCACGTGATGGCTTTGCCCTGGCTCGAAACAGCTGGTCTCCTAAACTCACCAAAGAAGCCCAAGCACGTAAATGCATCTCTGGGCACATACAAAGGCAAGGAGAGGGCTGAACACACTGAAAGACTGACGAAAAAATAGGCAATTTAAGGTTAAAAAGTGGCACAGAATCTATCTGGCAAACAACCAACCTGTTGAATTCTAGTCTCAGATGAAGTTGAGCCATGAGTCAGACAGCTGTGATTCCCAGCACAAGGAAAACACAACACGGATCTGTAGTCATTTGGCAGCCAGCTGCCTTGTTCCTTTTCACACGTGAAGGAAGACCTTAGCCCTAACAAAGGCAAGCTTATGTGTGCGGACAAGAGTAGCCCCCTAAAATTCTACCCAGTTGGGAGCATATCTACCCTTTCCTTACATGTCACCTGTAGTGAGATCCCTGGAACTTCCCCACAATGCCATACACTGGATAAATTTAATGTCATCTCCTTCAGGAGTCACTCCACCTTAGCAATATCTTTTACTTCCATTTCAAGGACAGTAGTTGTACTTTTAGCATTGAAGACTATCTCCTCTACCTCCCCTCCCACCAAAGCTTGGGAATAAAGGGCAGCTGGAACTACAGAGCCCAAAGGAGAGTTTGATGGCAGGCTTGAAGCAATGAGAAAGGACATCGGAGAATGCTGGAGAAAAGGGCAGTTAGGGCTGATGCAAATCCGCATCAAACAGAGGCTGCTGTGTGGGGCACGGGGTAGAAGTCTCCCAGGACCGAACTGTAGATGCTCTTCTCTAGTGCCATCTAGAACAGCTGGGGATTGCAAAAAGATCTTCCTAGGAATTTTTCTGTCCCATTATGAGACTGTCATCAGATACGATAGTCTGGAACAAAAATGGAAACACAGCATCCAAATAACCATCCCCCTTGTAGATGACTGTTATTTTAGGAAGCAATTACCCTCTCTGCCACATGCCCCCAGCTCCAGCACTCTTCCGAAATGCACATGGGAAATCAGAGTGTCCTACTAGTGCCAGACTCATGCCACAGCACAGCACCATGGCTGGCAGGGCCAGACAGTCGAGTTTGGTTTCCTTGTGCTTGATTTCTGCTTAGAAATGCAACACGCAAGGCAAGAAACTATGTATTATTAATAAATGCTCTGCACACAGTTTAACTTTAATAAAGACACATTAATATTTTCACTTAGAAACAGAGGAAAACAGGCTCTTTGATGCATGGACTGAATCACCACCTAATCAGAATGGCACTCTTGAAGTGTGTGCCTATCGTGTGTGCCCAAAGGCTGGCTAGCACCTTCCTGCAAAGCCCCACCAAAGCACAGGCAATATCCCTTCTCTCTCCTGCAGCAAAAGGAGACAGGGAGGCATCTCTTCAGTACAACGAGCATACGAGTGATGTGGCAATTCAGACATCAAGGAGAACTTCCATTTCTCCCTCCTCACTTGCCCTCGCCAATACATGGAGTCCCACCTGACTCAGATGCTGAAAAATATATTTCAAGAAGTCATCACTGCTCTCGTGAGTCATGAGAGAAGGGGAGGAAATGACTCCAAGAGAGATGATTCAACTAAGGGGAGAGTTGAGACAGAAGAAAACACAGGCTAAGGAGTGGAAGATGATGTGGGAGCCCCACTGCTTCAAAGGAACAATGTGGGAGAAATTCAGAGGACTTAATTTCTCCTTCTTCCATCAGCTTCCCCATTTCCAGATTTTGTTGTCAGTACCACTAGTCCAAGGTGCCAAGAATTCACATGCAAGCTGGATGTAAGAAACTGCTCCATCCGGCAACTGTGCTCTGAAGGAGTCCTCTTGAAAGGACTAATTCAGGTCAAGGAATCGTTGTTTCCACTACAATAAAACAGCCGCAAGTGCTTGTTACCTAACCAGAGCTGCCAGAATCACTTCTTTGCTTCAGGTCTGGCATCAGGCAAGCCCTTCACAGCGCACCAACCAATTCTGCTTAAAAGCCCAATGAAGAGAGTCAAATTGGAAGACAAATAAGGTTATTTGTACCACAGGCATAGTCCTACCTGTGACCTTGCACCAGAAGATGCACAAACTCTCCATAATCTGTGTAACTCAGAGCAAAGAGTAGGAAAAAACACAGCGACTTATCAGCTGAAATTCAGCAGGCACAGTAGAACCCATGCAGCAGAGTCTTCTCAGTGTTACTACCCTGCCCAGCCCAGAGGAGCCACACATTGTCAGGGTGTGTACGGAGCTTGCAACTAACTTCTGTCACCCGTGTCTTTCTTCAGCGTCTATAAGTGCTGCACAACTCTGGAACATTTAATGGATGATATTCGCTCAGGCATGTACACAAACTATACAAACACAAGGATGCAAGCTCATGTCAAGAAAAGGACTGGTCTTCCACAAACCCAAATGCAGTGCTGACAACACCCACCTATTTAATCCCACTTCAGTTCCTTCGACTCAAGCTAAAACACTTGGTGTGAGTCTCAAGTAGGACTAACGTTTACTTCCCAAAGTCAAGAACTGAAAATACAACAATCTTCTTCACCAAAATCCCTACAATTACCATCTTTTTTAGTCACTATGGACAACCTCGTACCATCCTGAACACAGGCCAGCCTTTGACCACCCTTGACTCAGATCCTTTCAGGTCTTGTGACTCCTCCGGCCAACATGGATGTCTTATGATTCCTTCTGCATACCTTCTCTGAGCTACCTCTTCTTACCAAGCCATGGAGAAAGATCACTTCAAAACTCTCACCGCCTCAGATACACCTCAGTTACTCCAACACTCCTTCCCTCACCGTGGCTCCTGGGAGTGAAACTCTTACGTGGCTCCCACACTCCTCTGCAGCAGAGAGGATATCTCCCATCTCTCCAGGAAGGCAATTACTTGTGTCTTCCTTGGTAGCAGAGAACGCTGTAGCAGAGGACAGCCCTGCTGCTGCCTCGTTACAGCCACTGCTGGATTTTACCAAGCTGGCACCACGAGCAGGTCACCTTGCTCCACTACAGATAAAATGAATTCATTTAAAAAGGAGTGTCATAAAATAGGACAACAGATTGGAAATGTATGCAGGCACTCATGAGGGCAACTCACACACACAGTCAATCACAGGATTCAAGTACCAGACACCGGCAACACATTTCAGCGCATCTTCTTCTAAACACAAAAAATCCCACTTGTTTGAAACACTTCCAGGAGTTACTGCAGGGACACCACAGTACCTTTGCTCCCGCTCGCCACAGCCCCAGCTAAATGGCCGGGTCAAATTTGCTGCCAGGCTTTTGCTGTCACTTGCAGGCTTGTGGTAGCACCTTTAGGTGTTCACATGACATTGTGAGGGGTAACAAGCAAGAAGATACCAATAGTAGATCCTCACATGATACATCCTTGCCTCACATTCCAGACACACTCCATACAAATTTGTGCAATTGCAGGATGTAGTTCCCAGAAAAGGTCACACAACCACAGAAATTGCTTTGAAGCCAAGACCATCACGCTACACCAGCATCAAACCTCTTCTTTAAACTGAACATATCAAAGAAAGGACCAGCATAGAGGCCCAGCACCTTACCTTTAAAGCACGGACTTTCTTGGCCAAGAGGCTCTCAATGTCCCCTGCGACCTTCTCCACCAATTTCCTGGGCACATTCTCCTTGACTTCAAAGAGGTTTCTATTCTCGTTGTAAATCTAAGAAGAGAAACAAGAGAAAGAAAGACAGTCAATACTGGAGAGAAGTACAGCAGTCTTCCCACAGAAAACCTGATCCTCTAACACAGAAGAATTTTAGCAACATGGATTAGGTAACAGTATCAGCTTCGGAAATGAGAGGGACAAGGGAAGAAAGGTTTTGCAACCAGAAAACAAAACAGAACAACATTCAACCTGCTGCCCGCACCACTGGCTTTATAGCTGCCTGCCTTCATGCTTGCAGGTGCTGAGCACCCCCCCCCACCCAAAAGCCATGTTGCCCACCACACTGCCCACCTCTGCCGAGCCAAACCAGCAGCATAGCCAGAGACACCACATGTCCTCCCGGGCTCTGCCTAGCCCAAATGCAACCCTAAAGCCCACTGACTGCTCAGGTGGCCCTTCCCCAGGGCCACTTGTTGGGTTTTTGCAGCAAGTGCAAGCCCCACTGCCTGCCCGCAGCCCCCTGTGCCCTGCCCGCAGGGCCGGTTGGGTGCAGAGCCCGGCAGCCCCGGGCACAGGCAGCAGCGGGTACCAGGAACAGGAGCAAGGGGATCAGACGGAGTAGGATAAAACCTCGTCTCTAAGCAAGCCTTAGTAATGTGGCACCCTCAGGAAACCAGGATTTCTGCAGCCAGAGCGGCACAGATCTATACTGGGATTATGCTGAAGGCCAGATGCAACTACCTGAATTTGCATGTTTGCACCCAAAGCGTGCAGCTGTGACCCATGGGCCCGCCCTGCCAAGCTACATCACACAACTGCAGAGGACACCACCAACCCCAAGGGAAGTGCTGTTGGCATCAGCACTGCCCCAGCAAGAAGGACTGGTCAGACTTTGCCACCACCAGCCCCTCAGTCACCTCCTCTGATAATTTTCTGACTTGTTAACTCGGCCTGTCTGCAAACTCGCATGCAACGAACACAGGCTAAGAGAGAAGAGCATTTTACAATCATTTCAGATTATGAAAAATAAATAAATATCCTCACACCTTATCTTTTCTTAAGTAAGATACATGAAGAAAACCCCACAGCAAACAGGATTCTGCTTCTCTCTGAATCCCCAGGCTACGTGCAAATACTTTCAATTCCCGACATGAAGACATCTGGCAGCAGAAAACCCTCCAAGGAGAGCTGGATCTCCCCAGGGAGGTACCTGACTCCATGGTTAACTGCGATTCCCATCCTAAGCATGTCCTGCCCCTACCTGAATCCTTGAGAGCTGAATCATTGCTTCTCATGGGACAAAGAAGCCCTTTCTGCTGGAGCTTCATTAGAGGTAACTGTTGGTTTGTTGCAGACCTGACCATTATGTCAAAGGAAGAGACCAGGTGGTAAAGAAACCATTTCTTGTGAAACATCTGCCTGCCTCTGCCCTGGGTCTTGGAGCAGCATCCAAACACAAACAATAAACCATCAGCTTCCACAAGACAAATGAGTACCTCAGAAAGTCCCACATTTTGCCTCATGCTGGCAGCAGAATGGCAGGACTAAGGGGAAGCTTGGATAGAGACATCCACCAGGCTGATGACACCACGACTGCTCCTCTTAGTGGAGTCTGCAAAAATAAAGGTACGGGCAGGCAGGTGCCCAGGATCTGGACAGCATTGGATCACACAGCTGAGGAACAGGGTAAGACCCTCCTAATATGTCAGGAAACTGTACTCCATCCTTTTTTTTAACCCAGATGCTGGAGCTGGGGCTGGAGCAGGAGGCAACCCTGCTTGCTGAAAGGCAGCTGGTGATGAATTCCAGAGCCTGAGCAGAGATCCCCCTCCACAGCCTCCCCTTTCCTTTCATGGTTAAACAAAGTGGTTTCTGAGGTTGAAGTCACAGGAGTATGCCTGGATACTAAGCAAATGGCTGCTCTTTTGGCTTTGCACAGTCCCTCAAGACCTATGGGGTTATTCTTCAGGCTTCAACTTTGCTTTCTGCAGCTCTCCCTGGGGTCCCTACCCTGCTGGAGCTCCTCCTTTCTTCCATGCCACCTAGAAAATTCCAACAGCATGCCTCTGCCGGCAGCCTTTTGTCCATATACACCATTACTCCATCCTAGATCTACTCCAGGCAACTGTTTTTTGGTTTTGTTTTTCCCAAGAAAAAGCCCCAGGGGACTCAGGCTGCCAGGCTCCGCTCTGGCAGGCTCCAGACCCTCCAGTCTTCAAGGAAGGGTAACTCCAAGAGCTTCAGCCAAAGCATTTTGAATGCCAAACCACTCATACTTCATATTAATGCAATTCCCATCTTATTACAGGTGACTCCAAAAGGATGCTTTAGTGAGAGAACACATTTTATAGGCATCCTCAGACTCCAGCAGAAATATTTCTAGGTGTTCTTCACATCAGAACTCCATCACACCCCAAGCTTTAGACCAAAACACCAATAGCAAAACATCCCACATTGGTGAAAAACACCCCACATCAGCAGAGAAATGGTTAAAGCGAGGAAAGCTCGACACAAAGCAATATTCTCTCATACACTGTGTTTTTCCCCTTTGGTAAGTTACAGCATAACACAACAACGTGTTTGGAAGACATGTACTACCTCCAGCTGAGCAGCGGCAATTAAGAAAGCAAAGAGGAGCAATCTTCAAGGAGAAAGCTTTGGGTAAGGAGGGTGTCCGGACATTAGTATTTTCCTATTATGAAACAGAAAGTTAGCTCCTATTGGTTACGGATAGAAACGGTGCCTGTCCACAGGGGAGGAAAACAGAAAAAGAAACCAGGAGATACTCCCCCAGCCCTCTCTGCAGCTGTAGAGCTCTGCAGTCTTCTTGGCTGAACAGTTCATCGACGTTAATTAGAACAATCCAGAATGAATTAAAGTGACCATACGAGCACAAGACTGTGCCAGACAGGCAGGGGAATGAATGGTAGTGCTCCAGGCAATTAAGATAGCCTCACGCTCTCCATTGTAGCTTTTTGCTTCGGGTTGTTCAGAACTCGGCCAAGTTTTACTTATCTAAGGTGACATTTCCCATATTGGGTTTTTCCCTGAGCTAAATCGGAGGGCAATTTTTTCTGGCCAAAAAGCCCTTAGTTTGTCCCAATTAGAAAACCATTCTCATTTAAATTCTCCTGTGATCCAGTGCTCTGGGACCTGGGTTTGAAATTTGTAACAGCAGTGACCTCAGGGTCAAGATACTGCTGCTTCTGATTCCATGTAGGTACACTCACGCCCAGCCACACCGGCACCCTTGAGGAGAAGGGGTTGCAGGTTATGTGCTCGTGGTAGACTGGGTTTTATTTTGCAATCCCCTCACAGTCTGCATGTATCCCCTGGCAGGCAGGGCGAGCAGGTGGCAATGCAGGGACACGAGAGCAAAGCCCAATCCTGCAGTGCTCCTGCCATGCTGGAACAAGAACTAATGCCCCTGAATCACCCCTGCTCAACGCAGTTGGCAAACTTGAAGTTACTGAACAGGAGAGGGGCTGCAGAGCCCCGGAATTACCTACCGAGGTATTAGCTGTCAGGCAGCACAGAGGAGGAAGTTGTACTCAGGGGTTGGGGACTGACACCAAATTATAAACTGCAGGCCCCCATAAAGTCTGGGAAGGGCTGAAGCCGGATGCAGTAGTCAGAAGATCCAGGCATGGCAGTGGAAAGAAGAATCTGGCAGTGTATGCTGAGAGTGAGCTAGTAACTGGCAAGAGTGGGGGGAAATATTAACACAAGCAAACACCACAAGGTACTGAGGTGAAATAAAAAAAATAAACTATAACGGTGGCAGGTGAGAGTTGAAAATTAAACATGAAATATTCCATCTGAAATACTTCTAAGCCTAGTGACATTACAAACAGCTGAGAGGATGATCTAAACCAGCACAGAAGTGCTAAGTAGCCTTACTCAAAAGCAGAGCTGGTAACACAACCAATTGCCAACACACTTTCACAGCAGCGACTGCATAACCGAAGAGGCAGATCTGATATCGCCTCAGAACATCCATTCTCTAAATTCACTTGTTTGCCTTCCTCCTAATGTACAACAAATGATGTTCATCTCTGCTATCAATTCCCTCTATGCCAATACATGCAGGGAGCTGTCAAGGTTCAGAGAAAGCGTTTGCCACTCCCCAATTCCCCACGAGCACACCCAGCACCAGGAAACCAGGCAGTCTGAGAAGGAACAGAAAAGGTGCAGAAGTACTCCCTCAAGTGCAGAAATCACGATTCAAGGAGCTGCCAGAGGAGGACCCAGCACCTCCCCATGGGTCAAGGTATCTTATGATAAAACATGAAGGAAAATAACAAACTCCAAGGGAGCTCCCTGTATAGCATTGTGTGCCTTTGGGCACCACTTGAAAGTAAGAATTGTCTCATCAGCCCCAGCCTTGCTATTTCTGGTGGGCACTGGCCTCACCTGTGCAGCAGAAGGGCCAGTCTCCAGCCTCCTTGCCCAGGACAAGAGGGGGGACACTGATGGGAGGGCTAGGATAGTAGGGTACACATGCAACCCAAAACAGACTGCTTCTCCTTGCTTCTCCTCCCAGCTCCACATCCCCCAGGAAGAAGCCCTTCTCCAAAACAGAGCTATTGGAAGGGCAGCACTCTGCTGTGCCTGCACAGCATCATCTCCATACCAAGACTCTTCCTCCACCCCACTTAAAACCACCACTACCGAACAAAAAGCTGAACCCTAACCTGGAAGCTGGTAACCCCAGCAGCTCTCAGCCCCAGTGGGCCATGATACAGGCTGAACTCACAGCTTATACCCCAGCTGAGGTTTGCTCTGGGCCAAGTCCTGCAGCCCTGGCAGGAGAGGCTGCGGTGCTCCAGCTCCTGCTCTAAAGGCATCTGGTCTGGATAACAGGCACCTTCCAGAAATTATTGGGGTATTTTTACCCCTGAATGAATCCAATACACCTGGTTTGGACAGTTGCAGATCAAACACCAGCATTTAATCATAGGGCAAACCTGGCATGTTTGCAAAAGAGCAAGTCCTATGTGCAGCAACAGAGCAGGCTGCTGTCCTGCTCCCAGAGCATCACACCCCAAAGTAGGGGTGCTCCAGGTGACAGAGGCCAAAGACCAAACTGCACCTCTACAGACACAACAGTCGTGCACACCTGAAATAACCCCTCATGCCCCAGAGACAGGACTGTGCCATGTCATGATCTTCAAAGGCCATACACCAGGAAAATAAAAGGTTTTTCCCACTTGACGTTATTATGCAGAGCTGTGAAGGCCTCTGTTCAGGGGGATACTTCAAGCTCCCATAGTCAGGCCCAGGCTGATCAGCTTCATACGGTGATCCAGATATGGTCTCTGCAAAAGGAATTAGTTGGTACAACAAATACTGCAGTGCCCTTAGAGGCACCACTTCCTCAGGTACTTGTCTAGTGCTTCTCCTGGAGCTTCAGGATCTTGTCTCCACCAGACAAGCAGCGGTCTTGCCCATTTTGGGTCTCATCTTACCTATGGTGGGGTCCTGCCATTTTCCCCATGACTTAGGGTATCGCTGAAGAGGATCAGGGGGAACCCGTGAGCAGACGGGCCTTGGGCATAGAGACCAGACTCCTCTGGTGAAGAGGGAGCTTAGAGAAGACCTGCCTAGTAACATACATGACCAGCAAGAGCACCACGAGATGGCCCAGGCTGAGCAAGGAGCACTGTGGCTGGGTGACAGGAAGGAAAAGAAGTGCAAAACCCCAGGGATCCTGCTGGAAGATGGAGACTGTTCAGGGCCACAGGCAGAGAGGAGAGACAGCACGATTCCCATCTCATCCCTCGTCCTGGCTGCACCTACTGTTGTTAAATTTCATCGTCTGGTGCTTATAGTTCTTGCAATGATGGTAATCATCGTAGTGTCTATATTACATTAGGAGGATGTCAGCCTCAGCACGGCGTCAGGGATAATCAAGCAGGCAGTGATAAGAGCGATACTGGCCTCGCTGACAGCCCGTCAGGACAGTCAGTGCTGCCTGTACCACTTTGTGCAGAGCAGATCACACACCACTGCAGGGGCGAGGGGGATGGGGACTGGCACAGGGCACGGGGATGGCCTTCTGTTGAAGCCGTCATCAGCCAGGAAGGTGCTAGATGCTGGGTTACCCTGTCAAGGAGTCAGGAGCAGGGAGGGCGAAGGGAAGCAGCTGCAGGAGAGCAGTAGTGCTGCAGTCCAGTGAGGGCTTCGCAAATCCACCCCACGCTAACTCTGAGACTCAGTACCATGGCCCCATGAGGACATGGCTCCGTGGGCACATCCCTGAGCCTGGGTGCCTGCCATGCTGCCTGTCGGGACCAGTGTGGGCAGCCAGCTCCCGTGGAGCCTGACCTGCTCCTTGCCACAACCTCTGCCTCGTCCTCAGTGAGAGCCGCTGCTCCTGCAGCCTACCGAGGTGCTCGAGCGTGCGCTGGAGGCAAACACTTGACATTTACTAACCCCATCTTCCTCTCGACTCGCGCAGTGCCATTCCCCTGCTGCACGCCTTCCTTCCACCTACCTAATAAAAAGCAAGCACCCTCCAAGCAGCTGTTCATAACTCTCCTGCAGAAGCAGGACAGGGAAATGGGCAGTTCAGTTACTCCTCAGAGATGGACAGCTATAATTGAAGCAAACAAACCATAGAACTAAGGTCTCCTTCCTTTGCTAAAGAGCCTGCTAAAAGGTAGCAGTACCACAGAGGACACTGGGGACGAGAGGGAAGGCAGCCCACTCCATCAGGGATGGGCTGGCAGCTGCTCCAGTGCTCCCCACCCTGCCCCATCTGGCACCAGCATCCGTCTCTCCCATCATCTGCAGCATCGGCTGGACTGCTCGCTCAACCCAGGATCACGAGCCTCTACAGCTGAGACTTCAGACCTGCCATCCCCAAAGCAGACCGGAGACTGCTACGCATAATTTAGCAGCTAGACAGGGATAAAGGGCTATGCCCAGTTAGTTTGGATTATAGAAAACCTCCCCCGGCCTGGAAAGCTGCGCTTTTAGCCTTCAGCAGCCCAAACCCTTGTACAGGGAGCTCTCAGAGCAACAGACTTGCCTGGGTGCCTGCAGAGAATGAATCTTCTGCAAGGTAATTCAGTACCACACAACTCCAAACTCAGTCTTCTCCTTTCAGATAAAGTGCTGTAAGAATAAATCACTGCATAGTTGAAAACATAAGGTCTCAGTCTGGGAGGGAGCTCTGCCCATGCGCTCCTCTGCAGGCTCCCAGCTGACTGGATGGTGTGGGTCCTGCTGCCAGGGCAAGGCACAAGCCCACCAGAGCCCGCCTTGCTGATGTTCAAGAGGGAGAGAACAGCTACAGCACCTTGGACAAATACCCAAATGCATTCAGAGATCACACGTTCTCTAAAAATATACACTTGTACAGTACAACAGAAACAAACAAACAAAATGAACCTGATCCTTGACTCTGGCTGCTCTCTTAGTTATATGGGACATAACAGAAATTTTAGCAAGGAAAACAATATTTTTAAAAGATACCTAGGTACCTCAATTGACAGTTGAACCGGAGGGGGTTACAGTGCTCTCGGGAGCAGACAGGCACATGCCCTGCTGGAGCATCACGCTGGACCCAACAGACAAGCACAGGGGTTAGGAGGAAGGGGACACCAAAGGAGGGTTTGGAGGAGAGGGGGAGTGGAACAGGAAGGAGGGTTTGTGCTGGGACTGATGGCTTCAGAGAGCATGTGAATGAGAAGATTATAAAGATGGTTAGGGAAAGATACAGCAAGAAACTTCTCTGCTTCTCAGATCACCCCTGGACTCTGCAGCTCTGCCCTTCTCGCAGTTGCTGGATGGTTTAAAACTTTCCTTTCCTTTATTGTGCTGCTGCTTTTCCAAGACTAAATGTTTAGGACACTGAAATCACAAAAGCTAACACAGACCCAGAATGAGATCTCACCAGACTCAGTTTCCCTGGCAGTGAGGAGAATGAGGAAGGGCCACCGCTGCTGCGAGAGATGGTGGCCAGCATTTCACCCAGGCTCTTTCCCGAAGCACACTGACAGCAGTGGTGCCAGGGCAGGGCAAAGGCTGCTCCCCGTTCCCTGCAAGCTCACCCCAAGCACACCCGGCTCCAACACTCGCTCTGCATGGAATGATGCAAGACTCTCAGATCCTCAGAGGCTTGACTTTAAATAAATAACCAGGCCTCCTTCCCAAAACAGCTTTATCTTCTGTGCCAGAAAAGCTGCTGCTTCTTGTAGGAAGGGCTGTGGAAAAAGGCTGTGCTGTGCCACCTCTAACACTAAAGCTCCCGAAATATTTTGCAGGCTTTCCTTCTAATGACACAAGAAAGAGAGTAACAATTACCTCGCACTGCCTTTTATTCTTATTGATGACTACCACTGGCCAAATTCAGCTCTCAGCTGCAGTGATGCAAATTTGGGATAACTCCACTGACATGGAATTGAACTAAATCTCTTATTAGAGCTAGAGCAATTGAAATCTAGGCCAGCATAAGTCAGCACTGCCAACAGTTGCCTCTACAGTTTTCTGAAGAGTAATGATCTACTTTAAAGAAATTGAACTTTTAGAAATAGCAACTTTGCAATCTCTTGATGTACCTTCTGATGTAGGTATTGGGGCTTTCTCTGATCTTCAGGGATTCATGTTTACAAGCTTCTCTCCCTAATGTCAAGCACTGGACACATTTCTGTAAATGCACAAGCTTATTGGAAGCAAGGCTGGAAGAGACCCCCTTGTCCAAGCCGCCCCTATGGATCATGCAGGATCTGTCTAACCTGTGCTGTTCGAAAGCGCTGCCCTTGCCCAATGGTGGTGGAGAGCCCAGGCTTCCCTGGCTGATGTCCTCCTGTGTCCTCCTAGTCAGTCTGCTAGAAAGTCCTAACCTATGTCTGACAAAGTCCTCGCTGTTGTGGCATAGGCTCATAAAGCTTCTAGTCTCCACAGGATATGGAGAATACATTAGTAGACAGCTTTCTTCCACACATTTCCAGACTCATTCATTCTCCTGCTAGTGCATCCTGCTGCCTGAGCCAGTGAGGTCCAGAAACTGAGACTTTAATAAAAACACACCACATACCTAGAGATTTTAACAAAAAGGTGACCTTCTGCAAAGTCCTATCAGCTGAGGTTTTCCACTTAGTCTGACCTCCAAAGCCCCACCAGCAAGACTCAAGCAGCAGCAGCAAACCCTCCAGCTGAGAAACCCAGCCCAGGTTCTGGTTTCTAGCACAGTCTTGGAGAGACACAGGGCTAGGACAGATATGCACCCACAGAGATCCTATGGGATGTTTCTTTTGAAGGTAAACTCCAGCAATCCAACATCCAAATGGAGAGACTCCAGCAAAAGATTCAGACACCTCTGCAGCATCACAGAGAGCAGGGCTGGAAGGGATCCCAGCTCATGTAGTTCCAGCCTGCTCAACGGAAGGTGGTATCATGGATGCATCATTTCTAATTTAACTATCACAGTCATCTCATTCCTAACATGTTCATCTGACCTGTTCTTAAAGACATCCAGTGATGGACATTCCTGTACCTCACAGGACAAAATGCTCTGCTGCTTCATGACCCTACTTGAAAACTTTTTGTGATGCCTAAATTGAAAACCCCTTACTGCAATTTAAAACAGTGTTCTTGGAAAGGCTCAGAATTAATGAAGAGCAGGCATTTCTCCCTCGTGCTGCTGTGCATCACTACATATCTGAAGATTTGTCCCACTTTAGTTTCTACTCTTGTAAAGTAAAAAACTCAAATTCATTTGTTCTTTTCCCACAAGTTAATGCTTTTCATATCCAAGCACCTTGGGTTCAAACTACAGTTACGGCAACAATTAGGAAATGCTGTTGGTAGATTCTTCACTACAGTGCTATTCAAAACAGTCCCCAGAATATCCAGGTATTTGTGAAAGCTGGGCACTTTTGAACTGGTGCCCAAAACCAGAACTTTGGCAGAAAAGAAAATACAGCTCAGTAATGAGGTGGGCAGGAGGAAATGGCAAAAATGGAGCCTAAGTCTTCAGCATAACAAGGCACACATTTTTTGACAGAAGGCCAGAGAGACAGTATGAAAGTGCTCAGACAGGAACTGCAAGAGTAGATCTGAGGAATTCTGAGATCCCAGGTCCTGGCTCCTGATTGCTGATGAGAGCAGGGCAACAAGTGGCCACAGCCAGACACAGAATAGCAGAACAGGAGGTAAAGGTGAGGTAAAGCGATGTGCATCAGCAAAAACTGCAGCGATGGGGGGCTTCAACAGCACCCATCTGTGTTGTGTCCCACCCTTTCCCATTCCTGCACCTTCCTCTTCTTCACAACCTCCAAAATATGTGATTATGCCAATGAAAAACCATAGTCATCAGTCAGATGTGCCTGCTAAGCCCAGCTTGCTGCTGCAGCCCCCCACTCCAGGCTATTTCCGTGCAGGATTTGTGAGCCTGCAGCCTCCCAGTGCCATGCAGGTGCAGCTGTCACATCTCAGCCCTGACAGTCTGCTGAGGAGCCCTTCACATTAAAGAGAAAATACAGTAGAGACCTCTTGGCAGAGCAGTAAATCGCCCTCCCCCGTGCACCAGCCTGCTTCTCAATCACCTGCTGGTTTAGCTGTGGCTTTGAGAAACCGGCAAGGCAGAGGGCTGCCCACCGCCACCGTGGGAAGGACCAGACATGGACTCCTCTTTGGTGAGGAGCAGAGGGTAAGCGTCCCATGGATCCACCCTGCACAGGCCCCACGAGGTTTCCAACACTGTCGCTCATGGGGCAGCAGGCAGAAGTTGCTCCTGGCTGCACCACCTCCTGCCAACCTCCTGAGTGCACTTCCCCCCAAACCAGCCACTTCTTGCTGAGCATGGGTGTTAACCATGCTAAATTCTCCTCCATCAGCCTTGAATGGTGCAGCCATAACTCACAGGCTCTCCTGTCCTATCCCTGACATCAATCAGGGCAGGTCAGCTTCAGCTCTTGGAACAGTGGTCCTCAAAATCAGAGAAGGATGAAGGCAAACACTCACCCTTTGCTAGACACAGCTGATCCATACAGCTAGTGTAGCTCATTCACTCACTAGAAGATGTGCTATAGGCCTGGGACCAAGAATGTAGGGTAGCCTGTTTCTTTCCCAGGCAGAGCCAGACATACACGCTTTGCAGAAGCAGGTATACATGTGCTGTGAGTTCCTGTTCTCCATATGGCTGTAGAGAAGACAGCAGGATGGATGATCTGCAATCCTAACATCCCCAGGTCGCCATCACCCTCCAGGAT
Source organism: Coracias cyanogaster (assembly GCA_033124195.1). Classification (NCBI taxonomy): domain Eukaryota; kingdom Metazoa; phylum Chordata; class Aves; order Coraciiformes; family Coraciidae; genus Coracias; species Coracias cyanogaster. The sequence goes on along the minus strand of JAVSBS010014753.1, from coordinate 105,315 downwards.
TAGCAGGGTGGCACCCACAGCATGGAAGCCAGAGGTGGGTCAGAGGGAGCCAGCACCCCCAGAGCAGCCACAAGTACTCACGTTGATCTACCAAACACCACCAAACAAATCTGCGCACACATTTGCATCCTCTCTTGCCTTGTCCTCTCCCTCTTCAGCTCTTTCCCAATATTTGAGGGCTCTAGTCCCTGCTGTCCCAGCCCTTTCCCCTTGCACACAGGTACATGCTCAGAAACCCACAGCTGAGCTCCAGACCCATCTGTTCTTACAGGACCAGCTCCCCACACAGCTCTGCCTGGGCACTTGGCTGTCGACACAAAGCGTTACTCCTGCTCCCCACCTGCTCTCTCCCTATGACAGCGTGTGATCTTAATTAAGCTTTAGGCAGAGGTAGGGAGCAATTGTCTGGCACTTGCAGCGGAGAGAGGGCTCTTGGGCTGTATTCCCCCTTTGCCACACGCTCAGTGCTGACCAACCTGTCTGCCTGATTGTTGGCAAATCACCTTCCCGTGTCTGCATGGTCTCACTGACCTCCTGCTTTGAAAGAATTTACTGTTAATACTTGTGAAGTTGTGGAAGCCTTAGAGGAAAGGTAGCACAAGAACAGAGTATTAATATTCCACGAGGAGCTTCCAGGGACCTACCGGTGCGTTAGAGCTACCACACCCAGAAACAAAACTCTTGTACAGTTCTAGCCAGACCCTGGCAGATTTTTATCAGTACTTTCCACCAGCATTAGGCAACATGTACATGGCCTGTCATTACATACCCAGAGCAATGGCCCTGCCACTTGGATCTACAATAACATAACAAGGGGAGAGCAGGACTGGGGATGGAGCCAGATCTACTTGGTGTAAGAAAACGTTGCATCAGGCACTGTGAACGGTGAAGTATTAGCCTCCTGCTGTTCCAGCATAAAGTTAATCAGGGACAGAAATTAATCCCTCCTGACAGCATGTTGCCAATTTCTGAGTTCATCCCCATTTGCTTGTAGCTTATCATCAAGGGAATGGGAAACTCGCAGCATGGACAAGCCTGCCACATGCCTCCTCCTTTGGTAAAGGCTCACACACACCAGCCAGGGGTTCACGTACGCTCAAAGCAACACGTCCATGCTTTGTGCGCATGCAGGAACCCTCACATCCATACAGATTCACCCACCATACACAGGTAGATGCAATGAGAAGTTATGCACATGCTTAAGGTAAAAAAATATGCCCAACTATCAGCTTTACTCCAAGACAGCAGGAGGGAGGGGAGGAAAACAAGCACAAGAAGAAAGAACTCCTCTCCCCAGAGGGACAGTGCCAGAAGAGCAAAGTGGCATTTACAAATCATAAGCATTTCCCTTCCTCACTCTCTGCTCCTTTGCCCAGAATGTTAATTAGCATTACTCTAAACAGCAGCAGCAAAAGCTGAAACCCAAGCAGCACCAATTGCTTTAAAGGAGACCTGGCTGGGAATTCTTTCAGATGAGACATTTAGACTCAAATGGTGAGATATCTGATGGAGATGTAGCAGGTGCTTTTTAATGCCACCCTATAACTTTCCTCCTAAAACTAGGGAGTTAGTTCTAAAAAGAAAATTATAATTTCCCAGGGCTGTAGGATTCTGCCTTGTGTTCCAAACGTCAGGGGTTTATTCTGCAGCTTATTCTCCCAAGCCCAGAGGATCACAGATCGAGCCCTGCAGCGTGGCAGCAGCACCCAGCTCACTCCTGCAGTCCAGAAGCACGGCACCACGCCCCAGGCTGGGCAACCCTGAAGGCTGCTTTGCACTGGAGTTTAGCTGATCTTGTAATAGACAAGCAGGTTTGCAATTATATACATAAATAATAGTGCTGACTTGGTTTTGTGTCATCTATAAAGCTCAGATGATTATACAGACCACACGTATGTGTGTGTGTGGATGATCAATATACATCTTAAAGCATCACCAAAGTTTAGCCACAAAAACTGTGGCAGGAAACGTGCTTCAGAGTTTGCTTCTCCTTTTAGGGCCGTCCCCTTTCCTCCCAGTTATAAGTCTCCTCATCCAACTTATCAAAACTACTGTTGTCATCAGAAAAACCCTCTGCCCTGAGTGATCAGTGCCGCGTTTCCAGCGCACCCAGTGCCACAGCTTACGCAGCCAGGAAGGACTCGTACCTCACCTCCTGAATAACACAGGCGGCAGGGCCGCTGGAATTAATTCCTGTTGAAATGAGAAACTCAACGGCAGACCACGGACTGAAACAATTGTATGAACACACGTGGGTTTGGTATCGAGAGCTGCTAGGCACCCAGACTCTGTGGTGATGGGCTCATCCTGAGCACCTGCAGAAACAGGCAGTGAACATGTTGTCATCTCAAAGGGCCCCAAATACAACCCTCTGCCAAAACCAAACCAACAAAACACCAGCGCAGTCTCCTCTTCGAGAGGAGAGCGGGCACAGCACAGGAGTGTCCTCCGCAGTGCGCTGCAGGAGCATTCAGCCCCATCACCTTAGAAACTGAAGTGCTGGTATGAAATAAGTGCAAGAGGAATTGGTGGGAGAAAAACCAAAGCAGACTTTTGGGCATAAAACCATTAGGAGAGTTAAAGCGTGCTCCCAGCCACTTGCTGAGTTGCCAGAATTGCTCTCCTCTCCCCCCACAACAGACTCAGGCTGCAGATTACAGACCTTTGTGTCACTAGAGCCCACAATCCAGCCTCCTACCTCAGGCAACGGACAAATCCACGCCAAAAAAGGTATTTCTTGCATCTCCTGCTAGTGCAGAGTTCTGCCCTGCTTCTGCCATATTTTTTTTAAGTCCTCTATCAGGCTAAGAAATTTCACAAGCAAGTGATTTTGCATGGGACTTACCTAATAGGACCAATTGACTCTTGTTGCAAAGAATTAAGTGCTCTCAATAGAGATGTCCATTTTTAATGCCTTTTTTACTCTTACTAATGAATTAAGCCAAGATAACACCAAGTAGTTCCCAGATGAGACTGATTGTCAAGTGGATGAGGGTTTTATCAATAGATTTTTTTCCTTCCTCTCTTTTTCATGCTCAACTCAGAAAAAATCATAATAAAAAAAGATACAAGCAACCAGAAATGCCTTTTCCTCCTTGAAAAAGCAGAGAGTAATCTCTCCAGGAGATCCCTTTCCCAGCTATATTAGTTATTACTGCCTCTGCATGGTTTCTAGTTATGTGTGTATTTGAAGAAAATGGGGAAAAAATGCCCAAGTTCACAAACTCCTTTATCTCAACCTCAGGATGCTTCGGTGAACATTCTGAATGAAATCACCCATGAATTGATTAACAGTTTGTTAACTTGAAGGGCAAGCCACAACACCCCCACAGAAAAGCAACACACTATTTCTAGACACACTGAGAAGTTTGCTTACGGACACTCATGTTCCACTATTTTTTTTCCTCCACTCCCGACTAAAGGCATCTTGTCCTACTCCTCCCACCTCCCCACAAGCCCTCTACCCTTCCAATTCACGGACCAGTATCCAAACCTGCCACAGATACTGCTTTCTAAAGATTACTCCTCTGACATGCAGAAAACACGTGCTCTCTATTTCAACTTGCTCTGAAAATCCCTCACATGTAGCCTGGAAATGTCAAGTACTGTAACTTCTATCACTGATTTGCTAGATTTCAAATGCTTTTTCAGATCTTCCTGTGCCCCTGCTACTTGAAGTCCCTCTTCTTGTCTCTTCACCTTGTTCACAGTGCAGAAAGAGGTCCACCACCACTCACTGCTTTTTCCAAGCGGCTCAGGACTCCCAGAGAAAGGAGACCGCAGTGTCTACTGTCAAGACTACCCCAGTTATGCAAGGCCTCCAAGATGCATCTCCAGTTGCAGTTCCCCACATGAGATAGGGCCTGGAGCCCTGTCTCCAGGATAGGGAGCTGGTTTGCAGCTTGTGTGACTGACCAGGTTCACGTCGCTTTCTGGAGAAGTGAAGAGGGCTGGGAAAGAGGATCACCTCTGAAGCACTTTGTACGCAGAAATTCTGCAGCAGGTAGGTAGGAAAAGGACAGGACAAGGCACAGCAGAAGAAACCATAGCTGGGAAGCTGGGCTGATCTGCTCAGGGATTCAGCCCAGTCTGCATGGCTGGGCTGGACAGATGCTGGGGTTGAGCTGAGGAGTTTTGCATAGCAGATGGTCCAGGAGCTGTGATTTGCAGGTAATCTAATAATCAAGTAGTCATATCAGTGAAGATACAAGCCACAGGGTCAGGAGGGGCTGGCACACTTCCCCTGCTTCTGTAGAAGTCATTGGACAGTATAAAACAAGGGCATTAACTGTTTAGCGCTCAGCTACAGCCAGCAGTAGCTTCCTTCATCACTGTAGGGCACAACCAGGAGCCGAAGCTACACTGACCCTGACCATTACCCCAGTCTCCACAACTGGGCGAGGACAACATGCAATGCTACGGCCAAGGTGGCTGCCACCTCCTCCCCTTCCCTCTTACCACAACCCTGGTGCTGACACAAGCAACAGCACAGCTCTGCAGCAGGTCTGCTCAAGTCACTGGCCCAAATAAACTAGCCCTCTCAAAATTTCCAGTTGGGAATAAATTATATCAAATTCTGAGCACATTATGCCAGCTTGAATCCCTTGGAATGACAGGGTTGACTTCTTCACCCTATGCTGCTGCAGCAGATACAGGAGACCTGCAGTACCCGCAGGGGAGGAGGAAGCAGAAAAATCCCAGGACAGAGTCCTCCAGTAAAAATAAAAAATATGTTTCTAGAAAAAGTGATGAAATGGCAGTACTCACTCTCTACAGCCCTCAATAACAAAAAACCCAGTTCAGATTTTTTTTAACTGTCACAAAATGATGTAATGCATATAGTGTAATTATGCTTAAGTGCTTTCCATGTTAAATGTCATTTCAGTTTTCACTTTTTAAATGCAATTTTTATTGAGTGCACAATAATAATTTAGCAAGTAAACAGGCAAGTTACAAGAAAAGAGTGGAAGTGCAGGGGGAGGTGGGAAAGCCTCAAGTGTGACAATGAAATGCACTGGGGTACATGGAGCTGTTACTTCTGAAAGCTTGGAAAGAATTATAAAAAAGCCATAAATTACAAGGTTGCAAGATGCAATAAATTACAGACTCTATAAAAGGCAGATAATGGAAATGAGAAAGGATAGAGGGAAGGGGGAGGATTCTACATAATTTGTCACCACTGACCCCAGACATCTGCGCAGCCTGCAAAGAGCACTGGAAAAATATTTGGGTGTTGCAGTCTCCTCACAAACAGCAATGCTCACAGGCCAGCACTGGGGTCAGCTTTAGGGAGCTTCTCCTCCCTTAGCAAAAACACAGGAATTCTCCCCCAAAGGCACAGTCTTCCCTGCGTCAAGCACCTTGGGGAGATCAGGGGTACTCCAGGCGGAAGACCAGGAGCCTCACACTTTGTAGAAGCTAAAGCCCATCAGTCTGCCAAGCCAATGGGAAGGGGGTGCAAGGAAGTGCTGGCACACCCAGCAGGGAGAGGCAGGATGCACTTTATCCAGCCATCAAACACAGGCTTTCAAGGATGTGGCCCTTACTCCTCTCCCTTTCCCTTTGCAGAAAGGGTCCTGAGGGCCTTGGTGGAGACAAAGTTGACCATGAGGCAGCAATATGTCCTTGCAGCAAAGAAAGCAAACAGTACCCAGGTCTGCCTTAGGAAGAGCCAGCAGATCGAGCTAGGTGATCCTTCCTCTCCACTCAGCACTGCTGAGGCCGCGCCTGGAGTGCTGGATCCTGTTCTGGGATCCTCAGTCCAAGGGAGATATGGAACTACTGGAAAGAGTCCAGAAAAGGACCACTATGGTTAAGGGACTGAAGCAAGAT
>JAVSBS010014753.1:86913-99383 GCA_033124195.1 Coracias cyanogaster | reverse complement strand
ACATAGGAGGAAAGGCTGAGAGAGCTGGGACTGCTCAGTCTGGAGAAGAGAAGGCTGAAGGGGTCTTATCAGTGTCTATAAATACCTGAAGACGGAACCAGGCTCTTCTCAGTGGTGCCCAGTGACAGGGCAAGAAGCAATGGATGCAAACTGAAATGTCAGACGGTCCATCAAACCATAAAGAAACACTTGATTTTTATTTTTTCCTCCCACGGTGATTGGTTCCAAGTACTGGAACAGGTTGCCTAGAGGGGTCGAGGGGTCCTCCCTGGAGACAGTCAAATGCCATATGGATGTGGTCCTGAGAGACCCACTCTGGGTGACCTCCTGCTTAGGCAGCAGGATTGGATCAGAGGACCTCCTGAGGTCCCTGCCAGCCTCAACCATTCTGCAATCTGTGATTCAACCACCCAAATCCCTACAATTGACCGCAGCTTTAGCACAAGAGGCTGAAACATTTACTGCCATATACACGTAGCTGCTGAACCAAAGATGGCAGCAAAGACAGACAACCTTCTGCAGAGCAATCGGAGCCCACAGCCAGGAAACAACCCCTGCTAGGAGAAAACACATTCGCATGAGAAATGCTCTCCAGCAGCAACACAAAAGCCATTTGGAGGAAGACAAGAAGCCACATTTCAGGAGCAGAGGGCAGGCACAGGCGAGATGGTGCCAGGGGCTGGGAGGAACAGCTCCCTATCGATTTCACAGCTAGCTGCATCCCGGGAATCAATACCCTCGGGCCTTCAGGATTTTCAAAACAAAGCCACGGACAGAAAGGAAAAACTCACTAGAGTAAAACCAACAAACAAAACGAAAGCAGCCAAGTTCTGAGAGTGGAGATGAGCAGGATCTTAATCTCTGGAAAATTAAATCAGAAGAAAATGGAACAGGCATAGAATTTGGCTGACAGAGCATCCTCCTTTCAGGAGCGCGTGTGCCAGGTTAATTTGATTAAAACTCTTCAGGATGGAGAGATATGGAGAAGGGAGTGTTTTCATTGAAGTGGGAGTGAGGAGGTGGCCTGTAGTTGCTATAGGACCATTTTTAGTACCAATGGTAGCACACAAGTCCAGTGAATGGGAATATTCCTGTGGGTTATTATTTCATTCCTTGGGGATGGAACTTTTTTGCAGGAACTAGATGCAGGCTTCCTGGCGTCCATCTGAGCTCTGGGCTTACACTGCAAGCGCTGAAATAGTCTGGCAGGTTGGCTTTTTACTGCCTCCAGACCTCAAGGAAAAGAATCTAGCCTTGGTGCTTTTAAGGGTTGACTGAAAGCCTAAGATGAGGTTTTACTACTGCAGTGGCAAGCCCTGTACATTTCTCAGCCAACACCTAAGGGCTAGGACAGGCCAGAAATTGCCAATGGCACCTTGAGGGCCTTCTTGAAATGAGTTTGGCAGGGCTCAGCTTAACTCCCAATTTGTCCACCCTTTTCTCTCTGTCTAATCCAAGCTCCATCCTCTCTGAACACCACCAGAAGTGTTTGGGCAGCATCATAAGCATCAGCCAAGTGAAGAAACCAGCTTCTCAGCCCATGTGTGCAGACAGGCAGAGAGAAGGGGAAGCCTGCCTTGCTCCTGCTCGTGCCTCCATTACAGGAAGAGAGGCTGAAGAACCAACCTCAGGCAGCAGAGCCAGCTGTGAAAGGCAGGTCATGCCAAGGCAAGCCAGTGGGGCACGGGCGGGCAGGCAGGCACACATGGCAGAGTGGCTGCAAGCACCGCAGCCCTGATGCCCTGCCAGCACTCGTAAACCAGGCAGCAAGTCTCCTGAAGGCCAGGACTGCGATCTCCATGGCCCCCTCCCTCCCTCCATCACTCCCCGAGGGGCCCTGCCTCCTGTACTGATGTGCTCTGGCACAAGTCGCTAATCAGGGCACAGCAAGAACAGGGACCAGCAGGCACTGGGCTCCAGCACTTTTTTCGCAGCAGGAGCCAAGCACTAGCACTTCCCCTGAATTAAAAAAAAAAAAGCAAGCATCTCTGAAACAGGTGAACAGGGGGAAAAAGGCTTCAAAGGCTTTAAAAGAAAAATTAAGCAGAAGGTTAAAGAGAATGCAGTTTCTGAGGGAAGAACAGTTAAACCCAGGGTCTGAGCAGTCCTGCCACCCTCTCCTCCTGGCCTCAAATTACACTGCAGCATCATAATGATTATCTGCCCACAGCAGCTTCTCTGCCAACAGGTCCCCAGTGCAGCCCCATCCCAGGAGCCCTCTGCCACCCACATCCCTCCTCCTGTCCTGCCATGGGCACTCTGGGCCTCCTTCCCAGCTCTCCCTTGGCCCCATTTCCAGAGGAGACCAGCTAACAAGGACAGAGCTTTTAGAGCCCCCTGAGCTCATCAGCTCTGTGATGCCAAGTGGAACAGAGTCACTGAACTTTACTAGAGACGCCCAGGGGTGCTGCCAGCCCCAGCAGCTCATGTCAGTCCCCTCCTGCAGACAGCCCCTCTGTTGATGCTGGCAGCCACCAGGTCAGGGTGCTTCTCTGCTCACAAGTCACTGTCCCCCACATATGGGGAAGGGGTAGAAGTAACCCACCCACCAGTGACTGCCTTGAAGCAAGCAGGATTCAAAACGCAGCCCAGGATCCTTCCAACAAGATCACTGTCCAAACCCTCTCCAGTCCCTTCAAGCCCCTACATCTCAGGGCTGTCCTTGCCTTCCCCCTCACACGCAAAGCAACACGAAATACTCTGCAATTCCCCTCATGGCAATTGATTCCAAGGCTGCTGAAGATGCACGTCTAATGGGCCAGGATAAAGCAAAGCCTGTCCTTACGCTCCTTTTTCTCCTGGCCTGCTTTCCGCCTCCAAGGTGCAAAACTGTAACCCCTCAGCCTCCAGTCTACATGTACGATAGCTACAAAAGCAATGTACCATCTCATTTCAGGATTCTGCCAGCAGCTACAATGTGGAAATGGGGGAGGCTGGTCTCTGTTGCAGTTCTTACTTTGACTGACTTTGGTCAGGCTTACCCACCTGACATTGCTCCAGCACTACACTGCCCTTACCTAGAGCATTCTGGCTCTCACAAGGACAGGTTTGTAAAGGTTTGGCATCTGGGATAAGATTTTTACATGGCTTCCACATAGTTAATAAATGTTAAACAAAGACTTGGGCACAGAAAGCAGGAAAATCCATCACATACCAAATAACCCTAAATGCAGTACCTACCTCTTCATGCCTCTGACCATGACTCCTTCCCACAGTGCTCTACTAGCTAGCAACGGTGGCCTTTTGGTCTTGGCCACCCCTCAGAGCTGCTAAATTTCTGTCCCTTTTCTTTCCTTTTGGCTCTTGTCCAGCTCGCCCCAAAACATCAAGGAGACAGATTCATACTACCAGCTCCTGATTCTGCAAGACAGTGAGTGATGGCCCAAAAGCAATCAAAACAGAGGGCACGGAAAGCAGGGGAATCAGGCTAAATAAGGGGTCGTGCTTCCAAACAACCCCTCTCGGGACAGGCTGCCCCCAGCAGCACTGTCACCTCCTAGCATTTTGGAAACAGGGGGTACAGATCAGGGCTGCTGGATGTCCCCGCAGAAGTGAGCAGAAATCAATGATATGCCACTCGAGCCCTTGAGATAATCCTATCTAATCAAACAGACCCAGAGAAAACAGCATCTTACGGGCCATAAAACATCAGAGGTTTATTCCTCTTATAAATACTAGGCTGACACCACCACTGCAACAGCCCCTTTGGCTCTTCCTTCCTCCTCTCCCATCCTTCCACTTGAACGCTCGGCTGCTGACAGCTCCTAATGACTTGGACTCTGATGTGGTCCCTGACTGCCTAATCAGGGTTACATTAATGAAGCGCTTATCTCATCCAGCCTGACCCTAAAACATCCTCAGCAGAGCAGCGCCTGTGCCTGGCACACCAGGGAAACGGGTACTTTCGGCAGCAGCCTTTGGCTTGTGGGGTCCAACTCCACAGCACGAAACAAGCCTCACGCAACTGGAGGGAAATCCTGGCTCTGCTCAAGCTCGCAGCAGAGGTCCTTTCACAGCAGAGAGACTGATGTTTCATTCTCATTTCAACCTTCAGAGTCATAACAGCAGCCTGTACCCTGCCTCTTCTCCCACCAAACCTTCCTCTCCAAGAGGTATCAGGAGTTACCCCAGGCACATGACCATAATAAGGCAGACTTCTCACATCTCCTAGTTTAGTGTGAGGACAAAGCAAACATGAGTCTTGTGAACATGGTGAGCATCAGATGTAGCTTTAGCTGCTCCCCTCAGTATTTGGTACTTCTCCTCTGCTACTGGGTCTCTGGTTGCTGTCTCAGTTACTGCCTTGAAACTGTGCTAAGGTAACTCCTAGCAAGCCCTGAATGCTTGGCAATGCACACCCAAAGGTGACCAGTGACATGCATGTGTCACAGCCAGATGATATTCTGACAGGGGACATGGTCTAATAATTCCCTGCCTGCTGCCATCCAACACAACTGAGGTCACTGTCAGTACCTGCAACATATATGTTGCTAATAATAGGAAGCTGATGAGTTCCAGGACATTTCTGCAGACAAGCTTACCAAGGATGGTGACATGTCCTAAAGCTGAAGGGAACACTGATGGTCCTCCCACTGTGAGGTTCCTCACCAGAGACTTGACTGCTTAGGTGCCGACAGCTACCTCAGGAGCTACCTAAAAGCAATGCTTCTCCTGCTGTGCATAAGGAGAGGACTACTGGTGGGACTGCACCCATGCAGACTCCACCGGGATGCTACCGGGCCTGGAACAGTCCTCCTGTTGGTTTAGTCTTGTTCTCTAGTTTCACAGTTTTGGATTCCACATTCCCAGGAGCCTTCCACTATGCCCAGTCTGTCCCAGGAGGAAAGCTCTCCATACTAAGGAGAAATCCATCTGCTTCCTGGAAAAGCGGGATGCAGCTAGGTGAGGATTTTGGGACCTTTTCCCTCCTCCTCCTCCTGCCAGGTAATGGAGTTTAGCAGTGCTCCCCCAGCCCTGCCAGCCTCCCTGGCACCCCTTGTGCCTCATGGGGCTGCAGCACAGCCCTCTCCCTCTCTTCCCTCCCCTCAAACAGCGCAAGGAGGGTGGGAACAGCAAAGCCAAAGGGAAAAACAAAACAACAAAGCACCGTATAATCTGCATATTTCACCATTTGGCAGAGGGGATTTTTTAATCATTTAATAGTTTTAATCCTTTATCAGATGCTCATCTAAGAGGATTTTGCTGCACATACAAGATTTGGTACAAATTCATTTGCAGTAAATATACTCATTTAGCAAGTTTATTTCCCGCCTGGGCACTGAGCGGGGCAAGTTGGCTGCTACTTGACAAAGGTGGCGAGACCTTGCTGGAACTCTTCTGTGCTGTATTTCTCCTGGTTTTTGCAAGCCAGCATCTCAGCTACTGGGGCAAAATTGCATTGGTCATCCTCACAGCTTAAGGTCCTGCAGACAGCAGGGTACACCTCTGAACAGCACCCAGTCCTGCACCCTCAGCCACGAGGGTGATGTGCAGATGTCCACCCTGCCCTACTGACTCAGTGCTACTGGAGACTTGCTGGCTTTTTCTCCACCAGAAACTAAAGAGGATCACAGCACAGGCTACAGGACTGCCCCACCACCATCCACACCAGAGCGCACAGTCATGGCCAAAACCCATCAGCCCTTCTCCAACAAACTTTCGCAGAGAGATAGTCCAGGTGAGGTTACTCTGTTTGGGGGATGAGAAGTCAGCCACAAGGACATGAACCATGCCATGACATCTGTCTTCAGAGCCAGAGAACGGGCACTGGCTTATTTCACTTACTAGGACAGAGAAAACGTCTAACGAAAATCCACAGGTTTGAGGCAGCAGAGGAGGCAGGCTGACAGGGCAGGCTGCTGCAGCTCCAAAGAGTTAGGCTGCGACTCAGGGTAGCTGGGATTTGTTCCGTCCTACTGCATTACTGACCTAACCACCTCTTCTGCCACGTGGCTGATGGTCTGTCAAGGCCAGCACTGCTTGCAGTGCTGGGTAACTGCAACACGTTGTGAAGGGATGCAGTATTTCATTGCATCTGCAAGGGACACCCAAGAACACAGCTGAGGCATGGCTGCCCCATCAAAGTCCCTGTAGCTGGCCTCTTGTAGAATAAAAGCCATTCCCTCTCCCACGACAGCCTGTGTGTGGAAGTGGGGATTTGCACACACAGGAAAAAAAAAAAAACAACCCCTTAGTCCATGGATTCTTAAGTGCCCATGCCAGAGGGCCCGTCTGTATGACTAAGGTTGTATCAGCAGCGTGCTCCAGCATGCTGTACTTAGCAGAAGAACATCAAATCCATTGCCTTGATGGACACAAGATCTCACAAATGAAACTGTTTGTGGCTCCTAAAGGAGATGCACCCACTTGCCACATTCCCTCAGCAGAAAAACCAAACACAACAGAGGTGAAACATGCCAAACAGTTTCACCTTTGCTTAAAGCAACACCAGTCATGTACAGCAAAAACCAGCCACCTTAGGTGTAAATCCGACAGGAGTGACTCCTGGGGCACAGGACTTCAGCAGTATCACCTTACTTGTTACCTGCCAGCACCAGCACACACCAAAGACTGTAAATCTGCTTTCCCAAAGACAAAGGAAAACACAACTGTAACTGGGACATCCTCTCCTGTCCACAAAACCTGCTGTGACAGTAGCTGCCCACTAACACCTCTGTTCACGGCAGCCCAACACCAGAGAGCAAACCACGCAGCTGAAATCTCCAATTCTCAAGCAATTTTGCAGGAAGAAAATGGGAATGAACACTAGAGTGAATTTACACTGTTCTGAGACTCTCTTAACTTACAGGTGGCCAGAAGATATCATCTCTATGATAAGAGCTACGTGCTCTGTACGCACGCAAGGCAACTGTTGAGGCACAGCAAAGCTTTTCCAACTCATAGGATATAATGATACTTCTTTAGATGGCTTAAAGCTACAGCAAGATCCTGCCAATCATTTCTCATGTTGGTTGTGTGCTTTAGTTTATGTGTTTGCTTTTGGCCAAATACTTTGAATTACCCCACAGGAATTGAAGCTGGATCCCCCAAATGCCAACTCCATGATTAACAAATGGGTTGTTCCAGCACCAGCCCCTCTCCTCTCATCTCATAACCTCTGATCCCCACCTACAGAAGGGAAGGAAAAGTTTCCTCTTCCCCATAGCTGTCACGGAACGCACAATTCCCTCTTACTCATCTCTAAGACCAGTAGAAAAGGCCCCCTTAAAACAAAGACCAGAAAGTATTTCCCTGATACTTTATAACCCTCTTACAGCAAAAACCTGAAAGCCACATTTCTGTGTTCACAGGCCAGGTAAGAGGACAAGCAGCATCAATGCCAGGACAATGTTGGTTTTGCTGAGTTGTAACATTTTACCACGTGAGCACCTCAGCCAGACAGGGGGTAAGAGCTGGGGGGTGAGGGGGCTGTCCTCAGCCTCCACAGAGCTGCCAACAAACCGAGTCATGCTGACGCACAGCTTTTGGATGGAAAGTGTAATCCAAACACTGGGCTAATCTTGGCTGGATTTACACCAGGAGCTCCCACCCAGCAAGCAACCTTCCTTTCTCTGGGACACCATTGATGCAATCCCAATTGCACGGTCAGTTTTTCAGACGAACGTCAAGGCAGCTTTTCGGCTCCCCAGTACATAACTCCTGCTGTAAGCGCTGTGGGGCAGAGAGCACACCTCCCCGGGCACACAACGCACCACGTGTGCTGCAGCCAGGCATAAATTCTACTGGAGCATAAATAAGTCATAAAAATATTGTGCCCAGTTCAAGCCATGGTTAATTCAAACAAGCCCACCAGCTTTTGACAGCTCAGTTTGAATGCTCCAGTGCTTAAAATGCAAAAGGCAACATAGTCCATTACCCTGCAGAGAATTATATCTTGTATTTTGTAGTTTATTCAACAAATCCAATAGACTGATCCTATCCTATTCCCTCTGCCTTTAAGACAATCCAAGAATCTATTTACTTTCCTCTTTCCACATGGATGGCAGCAGTGATAGGTGCTTTGGGAGAGAGAGTGCCCACTAACATTTATTTATGGTCCAGCAGCGGCTGCAGTGTGTCGAGCCCTGTCTGCGTGCACAGCGAGATACACTCCTGCCCCGCATCCTTACAGCTCCTAACACTTCCTTAATCTTTATCTTTGGGATAAAGAGGGCCTAAGAAAAGATTTCCTGGGGCAAATTACCTTCTGCAGCTCTCCAGAGTATTTTATGTTGGCCCCTTCCAAAGCCCAGCACCAACTTAGACTGGTGCAATCCAATTTTGACAGCTGCTATGCCCCATTTTGTGGATGGCAAATCTAAGGCACGAAGGTGAAGGGCTTCAGGCCTGATGAGCAAAAGGAGCCTTTAGCCTTTAAAGCGTGCTTTCTGCTAGAAGCACGTGGCCAACAACATTTTGGGTCTCAAGATGTGTCTAGCAGCATTCTGGAACAGGCCGCCCTGGGAACTCATTCAGAATCACAACCAAGGCAACATTCTGCTCTTTCACAAAGGCGCAAAGCTTCAAACTGCTCAAAGGGCCAAACAACCCTCAACAACCGGGATGTCTTTAATCCAAAACCAGATTCAGATTAAAATGTAGCAAACAGCTGCTGCTCGGCACAATGGACAGACCAAGCCCCGGCCCAGGATGCAGCCCTGCTCATATTTATGCTGGTCCAGAAGGCTGATTCAAAACGCCGCAGTTTAGGGCTTTTACCTCTCTGCATAGATATCTGATGCGTTCAGGTAGCAACGTGTATGTGCCACCTCCAGGGAATTTATTTTCCCCCCATTTGCCAAGATAAACAGCATACCAAGCATGAAGGGGGGAGGAGACAAGGCTGATTTAAGTGATTTCACTTTGCAATTTTCTGTGTTCTTTTTAAGTCGCTTATCCATTTCAGTGCTCAATATTCGGCTCTTTCCCTAATTAGAAAATCGCTAATCTGCTCTGAAAAATGTAAAAGTGAGTCTTGCTTACGTGCATTGCTTGGAATATGCAAGTGTGTTGGGTTTTGTGTTGCTTTCAAGCTCTTTTTAAAAAGCTTCTGGTGTCTCCAGCTGGCATCACTTGCTCCTGTTGATCCCTCCCCCAGTCCACGTTCAACTCCCATGTGCAGAGCAGTGCTGCGCATACCTGGTGCCTCCAAGAAATTATTCCTGCTCTATTTCCAGTACACATATTAAACCTTTAGCACCCCTTTAAGCAACCTCCTCATCCCTTTCTTTGCCTGGGAGACACCTCCCAACCAGAACAGGACAAACACAACCAGCCCAGACATCCTGGCCAGGGACAAGGGAGAGCTGTGAAGGTAGAAGCTCAAGAAAAGTGAATTTTCAAATCAGCCCAGCTGATTGCTAAGGGTTCAACAGCAGCAGTGAATTAGCCTGATGTTACACCCACGAGACCATGTCTGGTGGCTGGGAGCAGTGAGAGTGTGGCTGCTCTATGCAGGAGAAGTGCCAGGAACCATGGGTGACCACAGGGCAGCCCTCACCAACCCAACACAGTCCCACCAAGAGCAGGGTGGTGACAGGTCCCATGGACAGCCCCAGGCAAGGCAAGGTGACAAGTCAGGGCCAAGGTCCACTCACTGAGCTCTGTAAAGAGCAGGAAGAGAGAGACAGAGACAGAGTTGTAGAGGTTACCTGCAACATCGGTCTGAAGTCCATTCAGGTGACGAGGTTACCGGCCAAGCTACCTGCAATGTCACTCCAAAGTCCATCCAGGAGGCCCAACCAGAGGCAGAGTTGCAGCAAGGACCTGAAACATGGGTCTGGGGTCCGCACAGGGAGGGGCAGGACTAGGGACAGGCACACCTCCACCACAGCTCAGGAAAGCAGGAGGACCTGAGCTCAGATGAAGCTCCTGAGGCTGGGGCAGTGGGTATGAGTCACAGGTGAGGCTGGGTAAGATAATTGAGGCTCACTAGGGGCCCTCACAGCTGGTCATCATGCACCACCTCCCCACTCTGTGTGCTGCTGCTGGACAGCCCAGCCTGGGTAAGCAGCAGCAGAGGCAGGGACAGTTGGGTAGTTCAACTGAGCATAGAAGGGACAGCAGGCTGGACTCGGCATCTCCCAGCTCAGCACAGCCCTGCGCATCAGGAATTCAGCACCTGCTCTGAGGTATAAATCCAACTGTCCTGAAGGTCAGCAGCTGGTGGCCTTAGACAGCAGTGTCTAGCCTGGGTGATTCATCACCACCCTTTCGTGGAAGGAATCCCGTTAAACAGGCACCAGCATAAGCGCAGAGGGTGAGGGGCTGGTCACTGACAGCTCACCGAGCGCAGAGATCAGGCTCCTGTGCAACAAGTGAGCACAGCCGCAGAACGTGACTGCTCCCCAAGAACGTGCCAGGTCCTCCTGGGCAGAACTGGCAGCACCCCCACCAGAGCACACAACCCTTAAATCTGCAACACTGCTCAGCCAGCAGTTCACACCGTACTAAGAAAAATAACAACCCACCCACACACTGCATAACCAGCAATCAGAGGGCAAAAAGAAATCAGGAACAGCTGCCTTGTAGTGCTCCAAGCCTCACCTCTAACAAGGCACCCACCACCTCAGAGGAATGCCCCAGAAACCTCCTGACTAGCCACATACTACGAACATTGGCTGTTTTGAGGATCATCCTCCTCCTCCCCCCCGAATCTCTTATTTTAGGGACTTAATTTTTAATCACTAGCTTCCAGGACAAGAAGGATCTCTTGCCTATGTGCCTATGTAGCACAGAAGTGAAACTAGACAGCCAGGAACTGTCCTGGCCAGGACCCCCGCACGCTGCTTAGCCAAGACAGGTTACTCCTTAGCTTTTGCACCCCTTTCCCAAGTGTTGTCGCTGTGATCTGTCACAGTTGGTTACCTGCACATTAATATGAGCAACCACTTCCCCTGCTCCAGCATCCTGCTGGCAGTAGCAGCTCTCACGCTGCGCATCTTCAGCTTTTATAAATCAGCTTCTCAGTGCTCTTGTACCCAAACCTCACTCGATGCTGCAAGAGCCATCCCAGTGCCCTTGCTCACACCTTTTCTCCTCCAGCTCTGCCCAAGGGCACTGTTGCTTTGTCTCGCTGTTTTGGGAAGAGCTCTGTACCTGGGTATGATGCGCCTGTCACTGAACCTCCACAGCTACCTGTCAGAGCCATGCTGACTGCCACGTACCCACCACACCCATCATCTTGTCACAGACACTTGCTGGCTATGTCTGTCCTACAGGAACAGGACCAAAGCAAGAGGAAGAAATTGTGCAGATGGAACAAGCAAGAGCGTATCTAAATTAATGGAGAGCCCTAATTTTACACTATTTTCCAGCAGTACTATTTACTCACAAGCTTTTCACAACCAACTGCTTTGCTAGGAAGAATACAACTTAAATGGCAATTAGTCACTCATCCTGCCTTTGTTCCCAAAGGACCTCCAGCAACATTTTGGGGAAAAGACTGGGAAAGTTAATCCAAGGCCAACACACATCTTGCAGCTACACGGACAGTTTTCCATGAATCCTGTCCTGCCCAGACAGCTCGCAGGAGAGGAAGGGAACACAGCTGCTATCATAAACCTTTCCAGCCAAACCGCCTTGCTTCATTATAGTTTGTCACCTGCTCAGGGAAATCACTTGTCACAAAAATTTTCTTTTCCACTTAATGACTTCAAACTCAATTTGAGCATTGGCTCAGCGGAGTACAGCTGAGGTGCCTTTCAGCTGGAGTGTACATATCCCTGGTTAGGAGCCGAGGGCTGGATGGATGACGAGGGCATCTTTCACTCGGGATGCAGAGCTGTCATAAGCTTGGCGTAATTAAAGGCCTGACTCAGCAAAGCACATCAGCCCTACTGATTATAAGCCCACACTTACTGTTTAATAAGGATGAAATAGTTGAACTGAGGCTAGTCAGGAACGGGAGGTCATGACAAGTGATCTGGAGAGCAAGGCAGAGGAAGAAACACTCCTCTTGGCCAGACGTGAAGCATTTACACAACAGCGTGTGGTCTGTTATTGGTGGGGCCAGGATCAGCTCAAAGCTCTTGTAACAAAGTGCCCTAAAAAGCAGAATTTCCTTAGCAGTAAGCAAAAGGAGCTTATTGTCACAGACTGCTATTCTGACCGGCACAGCAGTCCATTGCTGATGAAGCACAGGTATGGCTTGTGTTGCCACATGCACTCAGACTGGTACAAGACAGTATCAGTAGGCAGGACAGGCCAATGCTCCTAGTCAGTGTAACTGTAGAAATAATGTAAATATTTTCTCAGGAAAAGTCACAAATAAACGAAATGCATTGTGCAATCACAGAACCATAGAACCATTATGGTTGGGAAGGACCACCGGAATCAGCAAGTCCAACCTTCACCCCAACATCTCTCTAGCCACTAGACCATCGCCTCAAGTGCTACATCCACTCGTTTGTTAAACACCTCCAGGGATGGTGACTCCACCACCTCCCCGAGCAGTCTGTTCCAGTGCCCAA
>JAVSBS010014753.1:0-86813 GCA_033124195.1 Coracias cyanogaster | reverse complement strand
AAATGAAGGAACATTTTATCAGCTAGTTGGGTAACTTATAATGATGTTCAGCTTTTGGACACAATGCCTTAGGCAGACTGCTGATGTGTGAGGAGCCCCAGCACAGATCTGCTAAGTCATACATATTTTTAGGTGTTCAGACAGATTTTAGTAGATGCTGCGAGAAGGAAGAGGTGGGGGAGGCGGGGGGGAAGGGATTACAGTAAAAGTGCCAGTGCTCTGACACCGTGATCTCTGGGAAATGATGCCCATTAGAGAGGAATAGGACCCAAGAAATAGAAATGGTTACTTGACAGGACAACCGCAATTGCATCTGTACTCAGTTACTGCTCTTACATAAAATTATTGTTGGCAAAAGTGAGAGGCTTAAAATATGAATTTTAGGGATCATCTTCATCTTTGTAGTTTGCTTCCCAAGGACCCAATTATATGGCGCATGAGAACAAATACTTATATGTTCACCCTGACCAGTCAGTATTTTGTAGGTGCTAAGCCTCCTGCTCTTGGCATTATTTTCACCTGCTGGAGCATAGCTTGTGACCTCTCCAAAGGAGAGCTGTGCCAGCACATTGCCCTTATTTTCTTTTTTTAAGAGTTACACGTGCACCTGCATGAAAGTTGGCTCATGACTTATTAGCAGAACGCAGAAGTGGTTCCTCTCTATGCCCCAACACTGCCTCAGTCCAGTCATTCTTTGTAATTGCACAAGAGGATTGAGGGAGGGAGGAGAGGCTGCTGGAAGGGCAGGGGCAGCCGGAGCAGCACACCTTCCCTTACAAGTGTTTGAGTTGTGCAAGAGAATTCGGTGCCTTCAGTTGGGCCCTAACATAGGTATGGGTCAGCTCTCAAACAGAGGTCTGTGTTTAGGTTTGAGTTAGTTTCCACAGTTTCTTAAGATTTCGCATAACTATGACTTGTCCTTTCTCTCAACCTTGCAGCCTTTGGAGGGAGCTGTAAGGCCTGCAGCTCGCTGGTATTGCTGTTTGCTGCTTGGTACCTCCCTGCCTTTCCAGACTGGGTGTGAGCCTGCAGCCCTAGTTTCCTCCATCCATGCAAGTAACGTAGCTTCACTTTTGGGCAGGTTTACTGAAAATTTGTAAATCTTCAGAGCAAATCAGGCATATTCAACATCCTAATTTTAAATGCCTTTCTCTGTGCTCCATGTGGGTCCTAAGCTGGAAGTAAAGCACCATCTGGGCCTGCTTGACCTCAGACTCATAAATGGCTCTATGTTCTTCTGAAATTTTAAAAACTGTTGTTGTGTCTCAAAGCCTCCTATCTAACGTGTGTTCAGATTTTATAGGCTAACAGGTTACTTGGCCAATGATGTCTATAGGATTGTGATGTTACTTAACTATTTCCAAGTTCTGATGTCGTGACTCAAGCAGTAATGTTACCCACCTGAGTTTTTCACCCACTTTGGTTATGCTGATTCTTTGTGCTTAGAAGGTATCACTACAGACAGGAAGAAAAGTACAAACCAGCTTATTTTGTCTGACTTCTTTGTATTTGCATTGAAAGCTCATGGAGTAATTTCCATTTCTGAGGACCTTTGCTCATATGACTTCTGCTGTGATCTTGCCAGGGCTAATGCGCTAACGAGGCTCAAGGCGGGTGTGCTGGGTTTGACTTGGGTAGAGTTTTCTTCACAGTAGTTGGTATGGGGCTGTTTTGGATTTCTGTTGGAAACAGTGTTGATTACACAGGGATGTTTTAGTTATCACTGAGTAGAGCTTACACAGAGTCAAAGCCTTTTCTGCTCCTCACACACCCGCCAGCGAGTAGGCTAGGGGTGCACAGGGAGTTGGGAGGGTTCACAGTTGGGACAACTGCCATCAACTGATCAGAAGAATATTCCAGACCATATGATGTCATGATCAGCAATCAAACTCGAGGGAACATTGGCTGGGGGGCCACTACTCTGGCTGGACATCAGTTGGTTGGTGGTGTGCAATTGTTTTCATTTGCATCACTTGTCTGTCTTGGGTTTTGTTTCTCTCTGTGTGTTATTTTCCTTTTCCATTTTTGTTTTCTATTATTGTTAGTCCTATATTTCAATTATTAAACTGTTTCTATCTCAACCCATGAGTTTTCTCACTTTCACCCTTCCAGTTCTCTTCCTCCCCGTCCTCCTGGGGAGGGTCGTGAGCGAGCTGCTGTGTGGTGCTTAGTTTCTGGCTGGGGTTAAGCCGTGACAGCAGGAGCAGTGCCTTGATCAGGAGCTTCCAAATGAAGAGGAACTGCTAATGAAATAATGATGTTACTCACCAGATAATACTCATTTGCTCAGTGCTGACTGAGGTAAAGTTGCATTTGGTATTAAAGATTATCATCCTGATGGTAGATAAAAGAGGGGAAGAATAAGAAGCGTTGTTTCTTCTAATCTTTCCCTTTGAAGTATCTGCATGCATAAAAATGATTGCTTTGGAAAAATGCATGTTCAAAAGCCAGAATGTTCTAATGTGGTGCTTTTCTAACCAGATTACTTTCTGTGCTTTTAGAAAATGCTGATGAAATGTCTCTGACATGGGAGAGAATGCAGTGTTTTTTTATAAAATACTGTTTCCATTTTACCCTACAGAAGTATTCTGGATCGCTTTTCTTTGCTGCTGGCTACTTGTGAAGTGGCAGCTCAGGCTGAGAGGACATTTATGGCTGCGGTGCTGGAGCCTCTGGTCAGTGCAGGTGGGAAATGAGCTCCTTTGGCAACTGGGTATCCTCCTGGATGCACCCTCAGGTGACAGATATGGCCAGTTCAGTTTAGCTTGCAAAACCCTACTACTTTCTCTTATTTCAGGTAGCAGGTCTCTGTGGCTCCTACTACGTTTTATACTCAGACCGATGAAGCAAGACTTCTGTGTCATTTTAGAAAGTTTGAGTCATTTCCACAGAAAACACTTCAAGAGTCTCTGAAGCAGAAATTCTGTGCATGTGTTCTTTGCAGCATGAGAGATAGTCTTAATACCGCAAAGATAAATACCTCAAAAAGAGTTCATTTTATGATACATTACATCCATCCCAAAAGCTGGTGTTAGGGAGTAGGACCATAGCTCCATAAGACTTCCATGGGGATGTTGTAACCTAGATCTAGTCTAAAAGCTGGGAGAAAGCACCTGAGAGCCAGTGAAATTTAAATTCCTCTAATGAACCGAGTATTCAGTGGAAGGAAAACATTTTCAGCTGTAGTGATTTCAGTCTATTGTTGATTATTAGCTGCATTTTTTTCATTTGGAGCAGTTTCCGTCATTTGTCTTCCTTATTCTTTGGCTCCCATGTTGTAGGGCCAACACTTGTCTGTAAGTGAAGGATAACACAGTGAAATTATTTAATTCTTGAACATCACATACTACAAAAAGAGTCAAAGACTGGCAACTGTCCATCTCCACCTGCTAAACATCTGGGTAGGGAACAGGCAAAGGTGGAGCAACCCCAAGACCTGTTCTGCTATGTGCCATGCACTGTAGGTTGTCCAGGGAGACAGAAGTGACCTGTTCAGTCCAAGGGGCTGGATCCACCCAGTCTGCAGTGTGCTCCAGATCTGGTCCTGTCCTCATCTACAGAGTGTCACATCCATCGCTGGCCCTGATTTCATTACCCTCAGCATCTGAGCTCGCCCAGGAGGATTTCTGATGCACCAGTGGGGTTGTAGGATGGTGCCACCAGTTTGGTCTCAACATGGACATGTGGTGGAGCTAAACTGTGGTAGGAGCTGCTGCAAAACTTCAGCAGTTGAGCTGTCTGAACAGTGGCTGACACAGACAGAAGCTGATAGACATAGGAATCGGCTGACTGCCAGATAGATTCTGGTTCCGTTAGGCTTGGTCTGCAAAGGGTTTCGTTACTTTACTGACCCATTTTGTGCAGTTTGTAAAAAAGCTCCTCCTTAACAACACTAAAAGTGGTGTGGAACAAAATGCAGAACAGAAAGTTTCTTTTTGAGACAAGATCAAAAAGTGCATATTTCTCTTGAAACTCATTATTTTTTCTTCTGTTTTATTATTTTTTTATACAATTTCATAGCCTGCTAATACTGGCAAAGGGGGCTGTTGCATGTCAAATCACATCAGCATGTCCAATCATCTCATATGGTGTAATCCCAATAGTGTATTTCATTTTTATTTTCTTTAAATATTGTAGGCAGATGAACATTATATTTTATTTTCAGCTCAGAAAAACTGTTATGCATCATCAAGAAAAATTCTTGTGCTGTGATTAGAAAGTAATACTGTTATTGATGTGTTATACAGCCAGGTCAAATAAGAAACATAAACAATTAAATAAAAACCAGTGTTTCAAGTTACCTCAGGATTAACCTGGGGAAAAGAAATTTTTACTGTTTTCATTTCAGTGTCTTCTCCTTTACAGGGATTTTTGAAAATGAACTGGTTTTTAATGCCAGATGCACACTTTGGACTGGAATCAAATCTGAAACAATGATGCATCAGGAGAAGCTGAAACCTCATGCTCTGAGTGCCATCATAAAACTTTCTGCTGCAGCTTCTAATCAGGTGAGAACTCCAACTGAAAATGTTAGAAATCCTGCCTGTGGAGTTTTGGCCTTGAGATGTGAGCTGTGAACAACAACAACAAAAATATCAGGGAATCAATGCCAGAAAAAAATGAGGTAGTCCAAAGAACTGTTTCTAAAGAAAAAACTGCACTGAAAATATTAATTATGGAGCACACTTATGTCTCAAAAGAGGTAATACAATACTGCATGAAAGAAAAACTTAACATAATTTCACAGAAATAGATGAAAGAAGAGAATGTGAGTGTTGAAATTCTGGTAAGTTTAAGAAACAGTAACAACATGACTATTAAGACTCCAACCTGCAAGGACAAGCCTTGTTCAAGGATAAGTTGCTGAGTTTCAAGGAAGTAGAGGTCTTTTTGCCCCACTGATGGGGACCCTGGTATGAACTGAACCAAGCTGTACTGGGCTGATGCTTTCTTTTTTTATCCAATCCATGTGCTACCGAAAATACGGCAAGTGAACGCACTTAACTGAGCTATGTCCTTCTAGGAAGCCTAGAAGTAACCCTTAGTCTTGGTTGCGTAGTCAGTGGTTGCCTAAACCACACTGGTGTTTTTCTGTGGTCAGCTGTATTTGTGCAAGTGAAAAGTTGATGCTTCCTACTCTCACCTCTATAACCATTTTTTTGGGGTCCTCTTCCCCATCACCTTGCTAGTGTTGTAAGCCTGTGAAGCATCCACACCAAGTTGTACGCAAGTCTGTGGGCGTTAGGACATCCCCTTCGGCATTTCTGTGATGCCCAGTCCCTACTTGCCCACAGTGTTAGGAATTGTCTCTACTCAGGTTACACAGCCCCACTCTAGCAGTGTTTTTGTCTGTGACCTGGGGTCTGTGCACCACTAAGCCTGCAGGATTAGTGTCCAATCCATATTATTTTATAAGTTTACACTGTCCTCAGGTGACAATCTCATTCTTAGCAGGAGCTTAACTTTCCAGTGCCCTTTTAAGAAGAATTGCATGATCAGGTGGAAATGTTTTGGAAACTGATGCTAGCTGAACAGCATTTCACTATAAATTACAATCAGCAGTAATTATATGCTTAGGAAATATTATCTAGTATTGCATCCTGCAACCTGCTATTCTTTTCTGTGCAAAAAAAACCCCACTATTTGTTGATCAAGGAGATTTTTGGCTCTTTTGAATCTTCTAAAGAAAGTTGTCTGGAATGTTTTGGAATTTAACCAGCATAGAGAGATGAGCTGCATGTCCAACTGCTTGTTTCGACAACAGCTAATGAAAAAGGGCTAAAAAACCATTCCCTGCTCTGGGACAGAAATGCTCTTCTAGAGTAGTTAATTCAATCAATTGTCAACAGACAAATGAACTCGTAAATCAAAGGAACCTATGGAGAGATCAGCGTGGAAATTGCAAGAAGATATATCAGTGGTAAAAGTCTTCTTACTGTGAGATTCAGTGTTCCCTCTGGCTGTTTGGGAGGAGTTAATGATGTGTGGAGTTAAACCCTCTGCTCTTCCCACCCCCTGTGACTAGCAGGTTTCTCTCTCAAATGTGGGACTGGCCCTAAACTCCTGCACTATGAGATGACTTGGGATAAAAGGAGCCAAATGAACTCTACTTTCAAAGCAACCGGAAGAAATTGGTCGATGCAGTCTGTGTGTTAAACGGTTGTTTGTGTAATTTAAGTCTGAATTAAAAAAAAAAGTAAAGGTAAGTTATTAGAACACTAGGTGGATAAAACAAGAGGCAAAATGTGCATCCGCAAAAGCTATTCCACTTGTGTGTATAAATCAGGAGACTTTGTGCTCAAGTAGAGAATTAGGCTGAGCTGCCTGCTGTTATGCATTTAAATTAAGCAGGAGCCTAATAGCTTTTTAAAACTCTGGTCCTAAGTGTTGGGTTTTTTTTTCTCAGGGAAGAGATCATCTAATCAAAATAGTGCTTTAGAGGAAAGAACACTTTAATACCGAACACAAGTGAGGAGCTCTCACTACTGATAAAACCTCCACTGCTTGGGTAAGATTTGTTATCGTTGGTAAAAGGCTAAAGTGGCTCTTTGCAGCCGGGCTGCTGGTGGAGATGGGAGCAGGGACAAACGATGCCATAACGTTAAACAAATGAACGGTGTTTCTGTCCGTGGGGTGGGCTCTGATGGAAGGGTTGTTTCAAGTTTACTTGCTTGCTTTGCCTTACATTCTGCTGCTCCCGAGCTGTACTGAGGTTTTTAAAAAGGTAAACCCCTGGATGTCAGCTCAGCAGTATTCAGTCACAAGGTTTCTTCCTGTTAATGTTTCATTTCCACATGAGATTGCATACTGGTTTCTATAGAATTTCTCTCCTTTGATCTTTTGAACCGTGTTCTAAAATAGGCAGCAGAAATTTCCTAGAAAGTTTTGACCTAATTTCTTGTCCCTATGAAAAGATATGGCGGTGTTCAAATCAGCTGCTTCGAGGTGGTGTAAGGAAAGCAACCTTTCCCTGGTCTGTTTAGCAGAGAGGTTGGGATTCACGCACAGCACTATGGCTCAGGAGACCCGGCTCTGTCTTCTCCCTGGGTTTTCAGGAGTTTGTTTCTCTACCTGCAACACATAATATTGCCTCTTTATCAGGACATCCTTACCTAAACATGGAATTTCTGTGTGAGCTGAGCGTAGCAGTGCTCGTGCAAAATATTTTTGTTACAAAGTACCTGTGTCTTTCACCTTCTATTGTAGTACTCTACAAATACCTGAAAATCAGAGTGAAATACAAGTACTTTCCCTGTGGAGATCAGTTGCTAGCAGGGACTTTAAAAGTTAGTTCAGGCTAATTTCTGCCTTTTGGAGCTTTACAGAGTAGCTAATTTCACTTAACTTTCGGGAGGTGAGATTAGGGTTTTTACGTCTACAATTAGAATATGACCTAAAGGTACTTGCACTGTCTTTGGGAAGGACATGGCTAAAAAGCCAGTCCAAAATTCAAACTGCATTCACTTTGCCTGCTCCTTTTTGGGCTTAGCATTTACTGTGTCTGCTGGAGCTGGAGATCCCCTGACAGATGGAGAGGCAAAGGGGAAGCAGAATTTCTGAGCCCCCACTGCCTGCACTTTTTTACGTGCACTTAGGAGAGAAGCAGGAAGCTAAAAAGGATAACTGTCCTTAGGCGCATCCAGTGCTGACTGGGAATGCTGGGCCATGCAGGAAGGAAGGTGGTTGTGGTGGAAAGTGGGTCGGAGGCAATCCTGGCAGTCAGAATACATTCAGGAGGGAGGACTGAGCCTTCCAACTTACAGATGGGCATCTAAACCTGGAGAGAGGATACTGGATTCTTGCAGTACACTGGACACACTAATTTCTGTTGTTTTAATTTTTGGTTTGTTTTTTTGCAAAATGCACCAACTGAAGTTAAAACTTCCTATGTAAACATCTGTATCTGGTTCAGGGTAGACAGGATTTTTGGTGGGAGCTTGCTGGGAGTAGGCAAGAGAGATTGAATGTGTTTGAATTATGACTGGGCTAGTGCTAACTTTCCAACTCTCCTAGAAGCCCTTGGTGTTTTAAAAATGGATGCAATGTGCCCAGATATTCCTGGTTTCTTGCTGGATACTCAAAACCAGTCAGCCACTGAACAATCTTCAGTGACTTCCACTGCATTTTATGTCCTAGGCTAAACTAATCTACAGCACAACCGTGTTGTTTACAGCACAGACCATCACCTGGTAAATCAAACCAGTGTTTCAACTTTCCTTTTATTCATTTTCCTTTTTTTTTTTTTCCTGCTGTCCTTCTCTTTCCCCCCTGTATGTTTATCTACTGCTTTGTATTTTCTTAGAATTTTTAAGGCTCTTTCCCACTACTCAGCTTCTCTCCCATAATCTGTTAAAGTTTGTGATGCTCTTGTCTGTCTTCCTATGCTGTCTCCACTGGCAATTCCCTTTAGTCTCCTCCAGGACATCCTCTGCTGATATTGTTGGCCTTGCTTGATATGTCAGCAGGCAAAAAGACAACTTCAGCAAAAGATAAACCTGTAGAATGGCAGGCCAGATTGGCCTTCACACTGATTAGATTGTTTCCATTAATTTAGTTAAAAGTAAAGCAAAGTTTTCTTGTAGACAACTAGAGAAACATCACATCTTTTCTTACCAGTAACTTGCAGCTATTTCAGAAAGAAGCTAAATATGCTATTCATTCTCATTCTTCAATGTCTAACACACCTTGCTTCCTTAAACTTAAACACCCGGTGCTGTGGTGCACAGGGGACAGTCAGGGACCATTGAGTGTATGTCCTTCTGAAATAGAATATAGAGCTATTCAGGATGCTCCAATTTCTTCTGTGTTAAGGAACTATACTGTTTGCAGCAAGAGCTTCACCAGCGCTCTCCGCTCATCTTTCTCTGAGCCTACTACATGCTCAGAGACGTGTGTTTGGGGTGGATGATGGTAAAACAGTAAGGATTCAAAGATCTTTTGTAATGGTTTAAATTGTAATGAGAACTTTCTTGAGCCAGGGTAAGATGTGCAAAGGCTTGCTTTCTGGGAAGAAGATTAACAGCAGCAGATTTTTTTATTTTTTTTTTTTTCTTTTTTAGAGGTAGGAGAAATGTTTGGGGCTTATATTTAAGTCCAAATCAGTTTCTGATCATTTTAGTTCGCAAGATCTGCTCCAGCTTCTTGCTGTAGGAGCTGCTGGAAGGTCAGCAGAACATTAGGGCATGGGAATGATGGGGCTGGTGAGTCCTCAGGGAATTGCCTAAATCAGCATTCCTCTGTTGCAGTAAGAGGACACTTTCTTGATGTTATTAATTCCTGAGCATCTTTCAGGGAGTTCTGTGGGTGAGCTGTGCTAGCTTTTAATAACCAAAATAGGTTTCAGTCTCTAAAGAGTGACGGTGTCAGTGCCTGAGCACCACCATGAGCCCCAGTCCTGTGCTGCAGCCTTGGCCTTGCCACCTGCCATGGGGAAGGGTTTTATTCCACCTTCTGGCATGGTGCTGTGTTCCTATCACAGAGCTGGGAACCTCTGGCCGGGTAAGGGGAGCCCTCTGCCATGGTACAATGACTGCTGGAGCCTGGATGGGTCCTGCTGCTCTCTATTCAGTATCTTCAGGCTTTCTTAGCCTCCTGTCACTACACCTGTTTACACCGTATTAGCAGCTTATCCTTTATATGATGAGTTAGAGGCCTGCTAATCTTGTATCATTTGTAGTCCTGTCTAAATTCTGATCTTTACAACTGTTGCTCTAGAAGTAAAAGGATTAATCAAATACCAGAAGATTACTAGAGCTTCAAACCAGTCAAAATCTGACTGGGAAAAACATGTTAATCACTCCTCTCTTAACCTGAGCACATACCACACTCTGTATTTCTCCTCGTGCTCTCGTCTCTGGTGTCCTGTGTAATGTGGAGCTCTTTTTGACAGATGCAGAAGAAATGACAGTGCTTTTTGCTGCCTTTTTTAACAGCTGTGTCTGTGCTGGGGCTCTGGATATTCTTTAGACATCTTGCTCAAGCCTATCCACAGGAAAGGCAAGATCTGAACATCAAAGTTCGCATGTAGAAATAGGATTGCAGAGAGTTACAAAATTATTTATAAGTTTTACTAAATACTGCAGAAAAGCAGTAGGTAAGTGTAAGCAGAAGGATAAGCTACACTATGTTCAACCACCCATTTCTCGTATTTTAGTAATCTGAACATAAAGCTGTTTCAGCAGTAAGCAGAATTTGTTTCAAGTCTTTTAGCATAAATGCATTTACTTTAACAGAACAAAATAAAAATCCAGGATCTTTATTGCCATTTTGGACATGTGAATAAAAAGACAAAAAGAAAAGAACAACTTTCCAAACACTTTTTTTCTTTAACTGACAATTATATTAGTATCCCAAAGTATATACAGTGTACAGCTAGATCCTGTCTTTTGACTGTCCACTACTTAAAGACATAGTTGGCAGGAGATAAAAGAAGAAAATATAATTTATTTTCATGGTTTTTTTCCATCAGGTTAGCTACTGATACACTCTATGTTGGCTTTTATCTTCCATGACTTATTTAAAATTTCTAGAATGATTCTATTCCCCAGCACATTTGTTGATTTGTTTTAGAAAGAGAGAAGTTTCCTTCACACAGCTGGCAAACAGCTTAATTTTCTTCTTAACTCTTCCAGTAATTTTATAATGGGAGATGTTCCGTAGTGTAGTCCTCTAAAACTATTGATATTTAACTTCGGAGGACCAGAGGAGAATGTCTCACCATCTGGCTGCAGCTCCTGTGTATTGGTTCATACTCCATGGTGACCGGGTTTGGGAAAAACCTTTAATTCATGATGGGACCGTGTCTAACACCTCTGGTCTTGGACTGTGTCCTAGATACAATGGTTCTACAAAAAACTCTCAAAAAATACCTTGACTAACCCTTATTATAAAGGCTATAACAGGGATTTCTGTGATTATGTTATATAAAAAACTTCAAGGAGAGGTGGAAGACAGAAAAGTGACAAACAAAAAAGCCATATAATAAGAACAGTTTCTCATGCTGACTCTGTGTGCTGCAAGAAGGGCTTGGCTGTACATGTATAAATCACAGCCTCAGAAGTATAAAGGAAGAGTGTGAAGAAAGCCTAAGCTCATCCAGACTTTCTCCACATGGAATGGGGTCTCTAGAATGCGGAAAATATTCATTGACTTGCAGGAAACAATAAAATATCCCAGAGAAAATATAGGAGCCAATTGATTTAATGTGTCACCATTTGCAATCTATAAAAATCCTTGTGGCAAACTCAAAAGATCTCCGTTTATTTGTGACTAGGAAATGGAGACCAAAAGCAGCCTCATCTATAAATACAACAGATTTCACAGCCTCACGATTTATTGTCTCTCCTGCAGCAATGTGAGTTACACCACTGAAACAATACTGCAGCCATAATAGGAAAACTGTCCTCCTCGGGATTTATGCATTTATAAAGGATAAAGTCAGTTGTGTTGCGTGATTCATCAGTAAATCACTCCTTACAGATGCTGGAGCATGCCGCAGGTGGGAAGGTGCTCACGGAAGGATGCGATGCGTTTTCCAAAGCGGCCGTTAGGCACCCAACAGTAATAAAGGAAACGGCGCCTGAGCACACGACCTGCCCCGGACCCAGACAGCGTGCTTATTGGAGCATGCCGGTAGCCAGCACTATAGAGATAAAGCTTCAGAGCAAATATTTGGAGGGTGTTTAAATTGGGAAATCTATTCTGTAAGGCTTGTATTTAACTTTGTTTGCTTCGCCCTTTCCTCACCTCTTGGCTTGTTTTCTGCCGGTGAGTAGATTAGGACAGGTCACAGTTACACGCACATCACGGCTTTTATTTTTCTGCAAATTGAAGTTGTCATTACTTTGTCTCTGAATTATGTAACGTGCGGTGATTGAGAAAGTGCTGCAGCATCTATAAAGGGGTTTTTCCTCTTTCGTAATTGAAGCTGGTATATTCAGTTTTATAAGGGGAAGGGGAGGTAGCGTGGAAGTGTGCTGGTGGTGGTGGAAGCAGAGGTTTCTGTCCCCAGTCTTCTTGTTGCGGGGAGGGTTCCTCTTTCATCCTTGCAAAGGATGTGCATGTTGTGAGATGTGTTTCTGAACAGCAGGCACACTGCGGTGTATCGAGGCTCAGACTTCAAATGGGGCATAATCAGGCATTTCAGGCCCCTACTTATGCTCCTGAAGAGCTGGCCTGATTTTCAAAAGTACCAAGCAATCAACATCTCCTATTGATTTCAGTGGGAACCAGTCAGCCCTCAACACATCAGAAAAATTGGGCTGGTTACTTGGAAACCTTTGTATGGTTTTCAGATCTGCACTCTGGGGCTGGTTTTGTTTTTATTGCTGGAACTAGCCTCTGTTTCCTTCTGCTGCATATGCTCTTCATATGCTAAGTGACGCTTTTGCTTACTCTGCAAATAGTGGCGTTTGTGATGCTCTTGGCCCTGGCAATCCTGTAGATAAATACAATTTGTGTTCTCTAGATTTACTGTGGGGTAGAGGAGTTGAGGAATTTGGTTTTGGTAATCTAAAAGCCTTCTCCTGAGTTTCTCTGAAGTTTGCCAATTACTTTTGCTGAGCTGGAAGTACTTTTTTTCATCCCAGCTGACAGAGACCCTCTGCCTTTGACATGATTTTTAATCACTGATGTCTACAGGTGACAATTCCCTTTCTCCTTTCAGTACAGTAGGTCCTCTGCATGTTGTCTGTCATCCAACAATCAGCCAAATGTCTGCTCTCCTCTTTCATCCCAGGCCAAATAACCCAGGTGCACGTTAGTCACAGCACCCTCCATGAAAGGAGCACACGTGGGTTGCTGAGGGGATGTGAATCAGTCATAGGAACCTCCCTCTAGGTCATATCTGGGAGCGTGGCTGCCTTGTTAGCATCCCTTTTCTCATGGTAGGGTGCACCAGTACCGTCCATGGGATGCTGAAGTTGACTGTCTGGAGAGATAAATGTGATATATGTATCTACCACCAAGCACAAATGGAGAAATGCTGCTAGACATAAAAATTATAGAAGGCCTGTAGCTCGAGCTGACAAAATAAATATACAATGTGGTGCATTGTGGCACGTGTCATCACAAGATGTGCTGTTGGATGTATCCCATCTACGTCACAAAATGTTATTATTTTGTTTCAATTAAACCTCGTAAGGTCTAGGCCTGACTTTGCCTCCAGTTCTGAGCAACATGACATGAGGAAGATGTGGACAAATCTGAGACAATCTGGAAGACAGAAGTAAGAAAGAGGAGAGGTCAGAAAAAAAATCTGTGTACAAAAGCAGAGTTTCAGCACAGGAAGGAAAAGTCTCAGCTGTGAGAGTAGCAATCCCATAGGTGAAGGGACTATTTCCCTGGACAGTTGTCCACTGTCTCTCTCTCCCTAAGAGCCAGATGAAAGGATGTAAATTTTGCACTAAAGAAAATGCAAGATGGATATTAAGAAGTGTTTCTTAACTGCTGGGAGTCCAGAGAGGCAATGTGCTGCATGAGCACGATTGCGTACAGAACGTGTCTCAGAGACAGCTCAGGGACAGAGAGTTTTTTTACAGCTGACTTTTCGGTATCAGGCAGGTTGTGAAGATATCAGAGAACCAGTGAAACAAGCAGGTTTGGGGATCATGGGGCATTGTTTGAATCCTCACAAACTGAGGAAAGTTGCTGTCTGCATCCAGGAAACTGCAGATGCTGAGGATCTACAGAGGGCTGCACTCCAGTGGGTGGATATGCACATGGTCCTGAGCAGAAAACAGCCTCTGAAATGCAGCTCTGGAAGAAGGTCACTAGATGAAGAAGGGTAAAAAGGGGATGACCCTTCACTTACTGGTGTGATTGGAGTTGTCGATGGCTGGTGCTGGTTTCCTTCCATCTGATGGCTGGAAACATCTTGCTCTTTTGACTTAAATGCGTAAAATGATTCACAGACTGGAAGAAAAGAGGGAGCATCCAGGGATGCTTTTCTTGCCTCTGCACCAAGGCATCATTCTTAGATGGTCTCGCAGGGCCTTTCCCAGCTCTCTCATTTTTATTTACGCAGCATAGGAGCACCATCCATTAAGGCAGCAGAGTGCTACTGAAACTAAACTTTGGAAAGGCAGCCAGGGCCATGTAGAAAGCTTTGCAGGTATCCTGTCAAACTGAAGAGCCAAGAGAAGCCTTTATTCCCACACTAACTTGATACATATTTTTGTAAGCATAACGGTGGAACGAGCTCACAGGCAGCCTTCCTAAGGGCTTGTGGAAGGTTAGAGGTCCTGTCCCTCTGGCTTTTGTCTTACAGCTTGCCACACCTTTCATCAGAGACTGGAGGGAAACAGCATCTTTTTGGATACAGCTCTTTATTTCTTCAGCATCTTCCTGTGCTGCCAGGCAGCAGTGTGGGGTATGCCCAGGAGCAGAGCAGGAAAGGAAGCATCACCAGGTCCTGGTTTGTCCAGGGCACCTCAGCTGCTTACAATCTTCTATGCAAAGCACCAAGCAAAGGTTTTGTGTAGCCATTGTGAGACTAACTTTATGAAAGATGCTATTGATACCATTCTGACAGAGGAAGCAGGTAAAGAATTACAAACAGACTCCTCTGAAAGAAGTAAGACAACAGGATATATTGCAGTATCAAAATGTGCTTGGCAGGTGGAATGTATGTCTCACGTACTGAAAGAAACTGTTTGGTGAGTGATACATTTCATATTAAAATATATAAATCATCCACTTGGAGAAGAATTGGACTCTCTGGGCAAGTCGCTTAGCTACTACATCTGCCATGCTGCCTGTTAAAACAGATATATCCATTTCTGAAGCTGATAATCATTGTCTCTTTTTTGTATGTATTCCAGGGTAAAATTCAGAATTAGATTTATCATTTACAGCATCTGACAATACTCCGTGTCTGTAACTGGCTTGACTGTGTTATTCCACTGTTGCAATGTAGTGAAAAGTCTCTAGTTAATCAGTGTATCTATTGATTAATATATGTGCCCATTTCAGTAAATATATATCATAATAAATTAGATAACATAACCATAATAAACCTGCTATATCCAGTACATAACATACTAAATCAAAATTAGCAATTACTAATTGAAATTATATCCCCTAGTATAGCATTATATAAACCAAAGGCATTTTCTCTAAAATCCATGTGTCATTCGGAAGATTAATCCTTGGGCAACTGTGAATGTTTTTCCACTACATTCGTTTGGCTAAGCTGGATGATGGTAATAGCTTTCAGGTTAAATACACAAGGTGGGATATGTATACAATACAATATGTTAGGGCTGACAGAGTGGTTATTGCCGCATATATCCTGACCGCTGAGCACACCACACCAGTCACGGAGCTGTGGGGATGGTCAGTGCACTGCACCCACTGTGTCCTTTGACTTGGGCTTCCTCAGCTCTCAGGGTTGAGGGCAGGTTGTGTGTACAGCATGCTTGGAAGTCTTTTACCCTCTGCACTCAGCCACAAAAATCTGGGACACAAAAAGCCCCATGTTAATTTGAAAGAAAGATTGGTCACCTGGATGCTCCAAAACCCCCTGATGCTTTTCTCTTCCTTACTTCCCACTTGAAACTTAGAAGACTTGAGAGAGATGTTTTAACTCTCCAACATCCAAGAGCGCAGATGGGAACACCAACCGGAACGCTCCCATGAGAGGGCAGGACAGTGATTGAGTAACGCTGCATTGACCCCACAACCTTGCATGGCTGACACCAGGCCTGAGTGAGGGGATCCTGCCAGGGGCCCTGAGGGGAGTGTATCTTGAGAGAAATGCCTTTTATGGACGATTTTAGAGTGTTTCTATAGGGATCCTCACTGGCCCATCAACAAGAGTCTGGAGGAACTCCACTTTGCAGTGTGCAACAGGGAGAAATGCTGATTGCTCTGGGGTAGGGAAAAGGTGAGAGGAAGCCTGAGCTACCTTCACTTGCAGCAGGTTCACAAAATGTCCTAAGCATACACAGAAACCATTTGGAGGTTATACAAACCTCTCATGCTTACTTTGCATTTTCAAAGTAGAAGACTGGGCATCAGTCCAAACCCATAATCTGCACGAGGGCATGTCACAACAAATAGGAAAGGGATAATTAGAATTTTATGAAGGGTGGCTCTCTATAATACTACCTATGTTTACTTACTAACAATTTTAAATTTACCAACTGATGCATTTTAAGTAACACAGATTTTTAAAAAGCTTTTAAGCAGCTCATCTTTGCCCTTAGTTATGTGGGGTTTTTTAAAATAACCCTGTTTTCCTGGTGGGACCAATGTGTGTGCACGTGTGTGTGTCTGCTCATAAAGCAGTACTGAAATGTATAAGAGCACAGGAATGCGGCTTTAGCAGATAATAACTCTATTTCATAGTTTCAAGTGTTTGGGTTTTTTTTCTAAAAGTCAAGGAAAGTCCAGTTCACTCAAGACAATAGCAGCATGAGAACCACTCCTGTGCTTTCTAGCAGTGTGTGAGAAGATATATCTAAGAGGTGAGTCTCAAAGCAACATAAGATGTAACATTCCCTTCGTTGTCTTTCATTACAGTTCTGTAACGTAGCCAGCTAGAGTGGCTCTTGTCTTCACCCCAAATAGGACTCTATTTCAGAGGTATCTAACACCTCTACACTGTGTCCAGGGACGTAGTAATTTGTTGTATCTTTTAGGAAAAAGTAAGATATTACACTTTACATTATTGATTTGTTGTAACTAATATAGCTGCATGGATATTCTTATGCATGGGCAAATCTGAGAGTATTAATCTATCCACAGCCTAAATTACACACCCACACAAAGATTTATTTTAAAAGCGACCATGCGGAATGTAGCTCAGCATTAAGTATTTTTATCCTCTTAATAAACCCTCTGAAATCTGCAAAAGAAAAGCAACATGTACAAGCAAATAGTTATCTGATATTTTTTCTCCATAAAATCAGAATTTTCAAATTCATCATTGTTTAGTTACTTTTAACCCAGTTCACAGAATTCAAGTATCTTCTTTTCTGCATAAGCGGTCGAAACCAAACCATATGGCTAATTTCTTCCCCAGGTCATGGTCCCTTTTGAGGGATTGTGCTGCTGGCTGTGTCTCCATCAGCGAGCGCTCTGGTGCATGGATGTGAGGTAAGACCACGGGTGCCGGGGACTCGCATCCACACCGTGCCTGTTCCTATGGGGCAGCTTCCCACAAGCTCTGGTAAGGTCCCAAGAGCCACCACATGAGAAGCACAGCTCTCATATTTTCAGGTTTAGCTTAAGCCCAAGGGCTGCGGCTGTCACACTCCTGCACTGCTCTGCAGCGTGAACTGAAGCAGGGTGAGTGGAGGGCAATGGGGAGGTTTGCTCCCTCCTGATAACAACCAAAAGGCTGGCGTAACTGCACCCACTGGTTATCCTCTGCTTAGGGGCCTGCCATACAGCTTGAACGGATATCCAAGAAACATCACTTTTGATCAATTTTGGCTGTCTGATCACCATCAAGGCGATAGAAGTGCATAAACAGAGAGCAAGAAGGCAGGGGCAGGTCAGCCTGCGCTGCATCCTGCAAGGAAATCACTCCCTCCCTCCTCCAGCCTTAACACAGCCAGACCTGGGCACTGCTCTCCTCCTCTTGTAACATTTGCAGAGCCTCAGTTTGAGAGGGAAGACCGAGAAACCCCGTGTCACAAGTGAAAGAGCTACAAATGATGGGGTAAGTTATTCTTGAGCACATCCTGACAGGAATATGAGACAACTCAGCCTCATTCCCTGTCTGGTTGAGCTCCAGGTATTTACATCCAAGTCTCCCACCTATGAGAACACTGCTCTGGAAAACATTTGCCCTGCTCTCAGAAGGACTTTCTTGTGCTGTCTCCCTGCTATGGTGGCGTGATGCTCCCCGGCTCTGGGACATCTATCAGGTACCTCGTTGTGCCTGCGTTAGGGCTGGGTGGTTTAAGGAGCTGAATAGTGCATATAATGGTAATCCCATCAGACATCACCAAGGTCCAGTCTGTGCATGTTAAAAACTGCACATGATGCTACAAAATCTGAAAGTATTGCTTTGTGGTGCTAATGATTAATATTAATACGTGTAATAGGTTTTCATGATGCGGACAGGGTGAATGGTGAAATGGATTCAGGTCTTTTTATTTTCTTCTCAGCTTGTTATTATCTAGAGAAAAAACACTAATTACTAGAAGTTAATAGCTAGTATGTTACTTACCCTCTTAATTAGTACCCTAATTATTAAGTGCAATGATAACCACTAGTTGGAACATATTTGCTTTTTAAGACTTTGTTTATCTGTCTTCCCACTCCCTCTTTTTAATGACACTGACATCAGCAGAGTTGCTGGAGAGAGAATACCAATAATTTCCCCTTGGGAAATGAGTCATTTTGAGCCTCCTGAACGCTGTTATGATTTTCATTCTGTTGTAAAATCCTTTTCACCTTTGAACTGCTGGCTTGTGTTAGATTCTGATATTAAAGCACTAACATTTGAAATTGGGAGAGTGAACTCCGGGGAGCAGAAAAGGTCACATCAGCAGCACAAGATCTTGCTCGATGTCTGCCATCTGGAAGGCAGGAAGGTGTGTGGACAACACAGTCTTCAGCTGCCATCTCTAAACCCTGAAGCGTTCAGTGAAGTATTCCTTAGGATGTCTATCTAAAGTCATGACGTCATTTTGGGATGGACCATCCCATTTTGGGATGATAACCTCCTGCTCTCCACACTTTGGAGGAGGCGGCTGTGGTACCTGGGTGCTGCCGTGCCGTGTGTCTGCACTGAGTCCAGGAGCGCTGGACTGCAAGAGCAGAAGGTGTCTGTTCAAAGTTCATCCATGCTAAAGTGAAATGTAAAGCAATGACATGTGGATTCTTAATAAAATAGCCATTTAAATAGAAAATTAAGCGGAAATACCTACTAAGAATCCTGTATGGAGGTGGTTGGTATATATGGGCCACTGCCAGAAGTTGTAGTAGTTCAGTCTTTTTGTCTTAACTCTTCCCAGGGAGCAGCACATTGTAAGTGACTGAAGCTGGTGATTTAAGATGCGTGGCAGAGGGGAAGAAAGATCTCTTGATTACAGAGCACAGTGTACAGCCCTGCTTGCGTTGGATATGCTGTAGCAAACCAGAGAAGGTACTTTGTTAGCTGTAAAATCTAATGGAAGGAGCAAGACACCCCTGGTCTTTCTGCCCTTGATTCTTGGCAGTTTGGGTTGCAAAAAGCTGAAAGGATGTGTTAGCTATATGTATAGCTACTGTTTCTATAGCCTCATTAGTATGCACAATGCTTCACACAGATTTGACATTGTCTCTGCCCTGGGGAGCTTGAAATCTAAAGGCAAAACCCTGTGGCCATATGAAATCCAAACATTTCAAGGAAGGCTCCGAAGAAAGGATTCACAAGACTGTGAACAAATACATTTTAGTTGACATGTCAAAAGCAGGGAGCAGGCAGGAAGGCAGAGGTAAACAACTGGAGCGGAGGAGAAAAATAGCGAAAGAGTCCTAATTGTTGTCAGCTCAATTCCAGCCTTGTTCACCTGAATAGACTTTGCTGCCTCTTTGTCGGTGGAGGTATTTCTGATTTACACTGAGCTAAGTGAGAACATCTTCCATGCTTTTATCCAACACGGCTGCTGCTGGAGTGGTGTTAACCCCTTGGTCCCTTTGCTTTGTTCAATGTTTATGGGTGCACAGGGTCCCTGCAAGAGCAGACAGCAGCACAACCAGAGGCAGGGTGGGCAGGCAGCTGGTAGTGCCTCTCCACACAGGGACCCATGTGGAAGAGCCACTGGGGGTGATCTGTACCCCGGCATGAGGCAGCTTCCTGCATCTGAGGCTGGTCCCAGTTTTTTCAGCAATGTGGTCATCTTCTATAGGTGTTTCTTCCACTGTGCCTTTCTCTTTGTAATCCTTTTGGTCCATTAAATACAAGCAGCTGCAGCCCCAATGTGACCATTTAAAAAGAAGCTGCTGCCTGCAGTGTCTGTCTCTTCTCTGATCGGTGTAGGTGCTCCAAAGTACTCTTCTTTCCTCCTTATAATTGTGCCTTTCCCCATGAGGAAACACCGGCACCCAACACTCCCAACATCACCTCTGGCTTAGTGACCTGCTGCTGCAGGTGTCAGTTGGGTGACACACACTGGATCCCTCCTGGGCTGCAAGTTGCAGAGGCAGTTTGCAGGGCATTAGAGCCAGCACATGTTTCTTTATGGGCACCCTCTGACATTACAAGATGGAGTTTTGCAAACCAAGATGCTCACTAGTCTCAGGGTACGTGCACGCAGGAAAAAACAGCGTGCTTGTGCTGTTACTTCAAGCCTGCCGGCCCACGCAGCAGCTGTGTGCGGACCTGAACCTCAGCACAAGCTGTCTGCAGCCTACAAGCCCCTGTGTGTGTCCTGCCTCCGTGCCCAGGCCACGGCGCACAGGCTGCTTGGGCGTTTGTGCCACACATCACACGGTCATGTGTCCTGTAGCCGTACCCTCCGCTCAGCCAGAGAAAACAGCTACCTCAGGGTAAAGCCAGAATGCACTGGGGGAAGAATACAGCTTTGAGGATGATTATCATGTGTCTGATGCTTTCCTGAGAAATAGCAGTGATCAGAGAAATGGAGTCAGGGTGAGAAACAAAGGAAGGGTTTTTTTGGTCTGTGACGTGGTGGTCTGGAAAAACAAGAACCACCCTGCTTAGTTTGTTAATTAGGCAGAAAATTCTCCAAGACAGCGAATAAATGCCAGGGCTGGGACAGAGACACCCCATCAAGCCAGCACACGCTTCTCCAGCTCTGAGGTCAGCCGCCTGCTCCCTGCAGGACTCTGTGCCCAGCTGAGCCAGCAGCCCTGTCCCACCCCATCCTCTGCCATGCCACCCCGCAGCTCTGCACGGGTGGCTGTGGCACATTCATGGGGTATTCTGAGCTATGAGAGCACTTGGTTTGGGCTGTGACAGGAGTGCAGGCTATCTAACACACGGCTGAAAAACCTTTTCTCTTGTTCCCTTCTGATTAGACATAAGCTTCATTACTGGCAGTTGAAAATGCTTGGTTTCCTTGAAGGACGTTCAGCCCAGGGGTGGAGACGGGTTTCTGTCTGGAAGACCAAATATTATCTATCAGTCCTTTCCAATTCCCCGCTCTTGGCAGTATTGCAAGAGACAACAGGATTCAAAAGAAGCTCTCCCTTCTGTGCTGGGTTTATAAATGTCTCTATAGCTACACTGAGAGCATGGCTTGATCTTTTTTTATTTGTTTGGGTTTTTGGTTTTTTTTCAGATCTTTTCTGCCAGAGAGGTGCTTCAGCAAAAGATGGAAAACTCATTTTGTTGAGGCTTTGGCACACGCTGTCGAGGCCCCATCCATTAGATGGGCCCCAGCTCCCTGAGCGCTGCTCACCTGAGGCTCACAAGGACTCAGCAGAGTGTTTTGCAAGGTCACTAAGTGTCCCACTGCCAGGTAGATGCCACTTGTCCGTCTTGCCTGGGAAGCTGGGGTATCATGATGTCTCCCACATCATTTTGGTACATCTCCGTACTGTGTACTCTTACCTGCTTTTTCAGTCCTGCCTACAGCACTTAAGCTTTGGCTTTCAAGTCTGTCTTTTTGTATCCATGCAAGTGTTTCAATGCAGTGATCAGACGAGTTTTCAGCACCATTTATTTGTTACCATGCTCTAATACAAGACTTTCTTAAAACATTATGTACATTGGTATGAAAATCTGTGATCACTTGAAATGGGAAAATGCCTGTTGGTGTTAAAGCATTTTAAAGAAGCTGTTGGTTACTGGGATGGGGACTGATAACACAGTGCTTTCTAGCTTTGCATTAATTTTATGTTTTCTAGCACAAAAATTGTATGCAATTGTAAGATGTTTGCATGTGCAGACATCCATGTGCTGAAGCTGCCATGCTACATTTCCTTGGGGCCTCTGTGTGACATCTGTCTCTGGGACCATTTTTTGTCACTGTACTGATAAATGGTACTCATGGACATTGGGGATCGAGAGTTCTTCCCAGCCTGATCTGCTTGGAGTGGCCTGAAAATTCGTAATTATTCACAATAATGGCCCGTGGACAGGAGATAGTTTGTCTATGGGAAGTGCCAGGGAGCTCAATTCTGGCAGTTGTGCTGCTCTGTGCACACAGTGTTCCCTGGGAAGGAGCCTGTGTTGGTGTGATTTCCATGCATGGGTCTCTTCTCCATACTGGCAGAACTGAGTTCATAGGTGTTCTATATGTTTCACTGGGTTTCTTTCCCTCCAAGCCTTAGAAGTGCAAGGAAATACAATAATAAAATTGTTACAGCAGCAGGGGTCCAGCTGAATGGGTAATTGTCACACAGTGTAAAGGTGTTTTAAAATGTGGAGGGAAAAATAATCTAAATGTCCTCCTTTTACTGGGAAAATGTATTATTATTTATGAATAATTTTTGTTGTTGAAGGAAAGTGTAAGATACAATCAGAGAGACCATAAAAAAATGAAATGTATAAAGTGTTGCTTACACTATATTGGAGAAGAGGGAATTGCTGGCAGGGTGAATGCTAGTTTATTTAAATACAAAATCAACTTATTCAGAATTGCGTTACCTAGATTGAATTCTGTATAAAAAGTAGCCCATAGTTCTTCCTGCCATAGAAATGTGAATTTTGGTGAGCACTGCTGATGGCTCTGTCCCAGCTTGTATTTGTATCCCCAGACCCTGTGGGAGTCTGGGGCTGGGGCAATATTGTGCTGTGGTAGGAGCTGAGCAAACCTAGAGCGGAATGAAAGGCAGTTTTCTAAAGAGTTTTGTGTCTCTGCAACGAGTGAGAGAAACCATGAGACAATACCAGCCAGCACCAGACACCAGCGTTGCTGGTATTGGAGCCTAATCAGCGATGCGTGCCTGGGCTGTGAGGCCGAAAGCATGGGGTTTAGGAGGTGTGTGTATGTGTGTACATGTGAATACACACCGTTAATAGCTGGTGAATAATTTTGACTACCTCTCGCCGCTAAGGATTGTGAATTCCAGTTAGTGAATGTGTTTAACCCCAGAAAGCCCCTGGCTCCTCGAGGCTCTGCTAGCCTCACACCGTGCTGCTTCTGCTGGAACAACCCTTCCTTTCTCCCAGTGCCGCCCAGTTTCACGTCACCAACTTTGTAGCCCAGAACTGCTTTATTGAAGCAGAAATATGCTCCCACTGTACAAAATTGTAGGGCTATAGATGCTGTTATAGAGACGAAGTGGAGCCACGTGCCTGTTTCCTGAAGCCATCATGCAGCCGAATAAAGCTGTTGCATTCACACTGACAGAGGAAGGAATCTCAGAACCTCACAGCTGCTGGATTGGTGTAGGCCTTGAGTTGGTCCAGAGGCAGAAGTTCTCACTGTCCTTCTTTCTATTCTTAAAGAATGATCCATTTTTAATGAGATTTGCTAGTCATTGTCAACATTCAAAGGTTCGTCACTAAATCAAGATACCAAATTACTCTTGTAGATTGTCTTTGTGCTGCAAGCCTGTGTAAGCGAGGTTACATCTGGCGTGCTTTCTGTGCTCTCTATCCATTGCTCTAGCCACAGTGCTAGACACAAGACCTGGAAAATTCTTTTGCATGTTCCTACAAGATAAAGTTAGTGTGGAAAGGAGGAAAATACAATGTTAACTTAAGATGTGTGTGGAGACTGGTGCTGCTGGACTCGTGTAGGTAGATGTTGCACCTGATTTGTAGAACTGGTGATCAGCAAGGAAAGTGTTTCAGTCTGACAGTAACGGAGTGTGAACAGCCATGAAATGTCATAATCTCAAATTTTTACACTCCTACATTTTGCCGTAAAATTGATTGCTTTGTCAGATTTGAGAAACTGGACTGTGCTGAACAGGTTAGGGTCTGTTAGTACTGGGCAGCCCTGCACATCCTTTAAACAGATAAGCGCACAAGAAGGGTTTGTAGTACTGGAAATTCTACCCAGAAAAAGATGGCTATGTCCACAAAGAACATTTTTTCATCTCTTCCTGTTGACAGAAAAACAGCCCAAGTGATGCGGGTTTATTGCATGTCAGATCACTGCCAAGGGAAAAGCGTTGCTTAAATTCAGCTTGAACCTGCTCTTTCCCCTGG
Source organism: Coracias cyanogaster (assembly GCA_033124195.1). Classification (NCBI taxonomy): domain Eukaryota; kingdom Metazoa; phylum Chordata; class Aves; order Coraciiformes; family Coraciidae; genus Coracias; species Coracias cyanogaster. The sequence goes on along the minus strand of JAVSBS010014753.1, from coordinate 62,752 downwards.
AAAAGGGAGTTCTTACGGAAATGTAAACTTTTGCGGGTGCTTTCTGCTTTTCACAAGAAATGACAGTTCCTGAGAAAAGGGAAAAGCCTTTGACTTGGGGGGTTGGGTTTTAATAAAGACTCAAATGTTTTGGTGAGAGCTGAAGGAAGTTTTACGTTCTGACCCAGCAGGGCAGAAGTGCAAGGGAGTAAATGAGGACTATGCCTCATGAAATACTGCTTTAGAAAGCTCCAAAAGATTTGTTTCCACCGATAATATGTTCCGTTTGCTATTGTGATTAGCTACTTCCTCAATCACTGTTTTTATGCATGCAAGGGGAAATTCCAACTGCTGTTCTTGGTTACCTGCAACACTCTGTGTGTGTAACCACGTTTGGTAAAAGATACTTGGAAAGGAATAAAAAAAGAAAAAGCACTATTTTAAGAAAAGTTTCTTCACCTGAATGCTGAAATAAAACTCAGCATAACATGTAAATGAAAGAGTTTCATGTCACAACGTTCCTGAGCCATATGGCTGGTGGTTCTTGATGCTCAGAGCCCCTGGATGCCCAATTGCTACATCTGCACATGAGGCTGTGTAACGTGCTCCAATTGCCACAGTCTGTGCCCAGCCTCACAGAAGGTCTGGAAAGATGAGAATTGCTCAGAATTACCTGCAGGAAGCTCCACTCCTTCCCTCCACTTGACACAAACGATTTGGAAGGTGTTTGCTATAGAGGGATGCAGCTGGACTGACAGCAGCATCAGGGCTTGGGGCCAAACTGCGAACACCTGAACTGGTGCAGCAGGATGGTGCTGTTGTGTGCTGAGCTGGCTCAGCCCTGGGAAAGAAAGAGCCCGAAACAGGCTGCACCTACAGCAGGGCAGTGAGCGTTACTGTCCGTCTCCCTGCCACAGGCTGCCGAAAGCCCGTGTGTTATTCACACAAGAACCTAGACTAAGTGGCCCATGTGTGAGGCTGTGTGTAGATTAAATGTCTGCACGAGGCAAATCTGACAGTACAAGCTACTCTTTTTTACCATTACAACACCCTGTGCATAATGCATAGCTCATGAATATTTGTGCAATGATCTATTCCCAAACTTATGATATTACACAATTTTTTTTTCAGTCTGAACGTAAACAAAAGGGAAGTGTTATCCATCAGGAGTAAGAGGGGACAGACAGGCTCAGCTGCGGGAGCCACAGAGCTGAAACGGTCCCTCGAGGAAGCGACTCTTGCAGACGTGTGAGCAAGGTCCACTATTGCTCTGCCAGCAATCCAGGAAAAAAGTGAAAGGCTGCCAAATGTTTAAAAATCATTCATTTTATTACAGCATTACTCAGTGCCTGTAACTTTGTGAAATATTGTTTGGAAGGCCGGTTGTTTAAATGGGTGTGGATATAAAATCAAAGGAAATGCTGCCCTTGGAAGCAAGGCCATAGTCCTTAATTTCAGTCAGCAGTGAATAAATAGTAACTATTACTCTTCAGCCTTTTGAGCGCTTTTTGTGCTCTTAAATCTGTGAATGATTGTATAGCGGAAGCAGCAAGGAAAAAGCAACCTGCTTAAGATAAAAATAAGTTCTATGCCTTTTGTCTGTTAATTTTGGCCCAAGCCGCCTGCTGAGCATGAAGCAAATGCTTTATGATACTGGAAAAAGCTGAATAGCTACTTTTTACACTCGTTATTTTTATTTTTCCTTTTGGCCCTTCTGGATCTTCCTGGGAAGCACCTCTTTGTCCCTGCCTGTATGACCTGTGAGCCAGGGGATTTCTCTTCCTTTTTTAAAGCTCATTCTTTCCAGATGTAAAAGATTGTGATTACTTCAGAGTCCCAAGTCAGACTTTGCCATGCGTTTCTCACAGAATGCATCCAGAACTCCTTAGGCTCAAAAGTGAAGTTTTACAAAATCTAAAATTAATAAAATCCTTTGGGTGACCTAAATAGAAATAGGAGTTGGAGAGTTCAGTAGCTGTGGGGTTTCATGGGGGTTTAGATGGGCTGTGCTGGTGCAGAAGCAGCAGAAAGTCAGAGCAAATGCTTTGTTAGCCAAGCCAATGAATTCCAACTAAGCCACCTGCACGAAAGGCGTTTGAAAGAAGGAAACTTCATAGTTGTTTTATTTTTAAGTATTATTTCATCTCCACCAACTCATTTTTTGCAGACTAACATCTGCCCTCTTTCAAGGTTAGGCTTTCGCAGAGATGTAACAGCCATCTACTGCCTGCAGCACCGACGGTCTCATCAGCTCCCTTAAATGATGCACTTGTGGCTCTCAAAGGAAGGGGCTGCCCATAGGGAAGGCCTGTACGTACCCTTCCTCCAGAGAGAAGGACGAGGTTATCCAGCAGATTGTGCCCATCGTTTACACGGATTTAACTCAGAAGATCTACAACGAGCCTGAACGGCTGCATTTAGCTGTCCAGTGTTTTGTCTGTCTGTCTTTGTCTTACCTGCCTTTGGTGAACTGAATTCCCAGCGACGCTGGAATAAACCCAAGGAGGATGTTGTGGTGCTTCACAGGTTACTGCTGAGCCTTTTGAATAACTGTGAAGAGAAGAGTAGTAGATTTAACAGGGGGACAAGATGGTCTTTTTTTGAGGCTACCCCATGGAGGAGAGTTCCTTGCCACGTGCCCATGTGTTTGCAACACTCTCTGCAGCCACTGCAGTCCTCTGCCAGGGCCAGAGGGCTTTAATAGGCATTAATGACCCTTACCAGCATCACCTGAGGTCTCCTCTGAGCTATATTGTAGGACAGTTGTTCCTAGCCCACCATTGATCCCTTGTGATCCAGACCCTGACTGGTGACCAGGCACCACATCAGACTTGCCTTATCCCTGAGGATTTCTGGGCTAGGTCTGGCTCTGGTCACCATCACTGGACCTGATGCCAGGCTGCAGTTTGATTTCTCAGCTTCACTTTCGGTCTTCTTTATCATCACAAATTTTCCTGATTGGGCTCTTGGTCGGATGTCGCTGCTGGCTCCCAGACTCGCTCGGGTGTGCTGAGCCACCCTGCCCCTATAAACCGGAAATAATCAGTTATGTTGGTTGGTTTGGTGAACCTACAGAAAGTACTTCTTCTCAAGTGTTACAATTTAACTGAGCAACGACTGCTCGCACCACTCTTCCCTCATGAGAGAAACAACCCACACAAACTCATACTAAAATACCCAAATGGATTCAAATTATTTTGGTGCCAGCTTTCACATGGCATTTTCATATTTCCTATCGACTGTCCTACTTCAGCCCAATTTTCTTTATTCCTTTGAGGCCATTGTTTTAATGTTTGCTCTAACTTAAGCAAAATTGGAACAGGACACTCTATAAACTTCCTTAGAGCAGGTTGCTGTGATGGTAGGACGCACAGGAATTACAGGAGAAAAGTCTGACTGATTTGCATGGTTTCAAAAATGGTGTTGGTTTACAAGCTTTGGACTTACTCCTGAAAAAATTGCTTTGAAAATCAAAACAGAACACAGGGATTTCAATTTAATTCAGTCTGAGAAGTCATAAATTTAGTCGTCACTACTGAATGCGACTTGCTTCTTTGCCAAAGCAGGCAAACATATCTGGTTTGTGTGAAACCATAAATTAACCAACGTTAGCTTTGAACAACTGGCAGATGTCATCAAGCCTTCCAGACAGCACAAGTGGAGACTCCTAGTTATAACAAAACCTGAAAGGAGCAAGTTGAGGCTGTTCTCCATTTTCCAACAGGCCATTGCTTCACTTGCTCTCAAGTATAATACTTTTCAGCATAATCAAACTTTTTCAAGTTTTAATTTTTAATATTCAATCCACTTTGAAATTTTTCAAGATGCATTTCAAATAAATTCAGTTTTGGTGTTCTTAGCACAGAGTGAAGATAGTTCATATAATATTACTATTTAACATGACTGGCACCTTTTTTACTTTGGAGGCTTTTATGAAAATTCTAAATCGCTGCTTAAAAGTACAAGTATTTATATATATAGATGAAAATCTGGCTATAATTTTTATTTTGCAGACTACATTTCAGAACCAAGACACGATGATAATACTTGTAAGAGATGTATTCCTGGGTTGCAGAGTCAGGTTGGTATATTTCTTTCTAATAAATTTCTGTGTACATATTTACAGAGATCTTCAAAAATATTTATTTTTTGGAAGATTTTGATCATGGGTTGTCAGGCTGTATTTTAGAAATACAGTTCTGTATCAGATTTACCCTCAGCCAAAACGAGAGATGTTATCTGAGCTCACAAACCAGCAAATCTTAAACTTTATGAATTTTGGTGGGACATATAGTTAATTTATCATTATTCCCATCCAGTTAAGGACAAACTTGAATATGAAAAATGGAATCACAGGTAGGTTCTTTTGCTTTATTTTTCACCACTAATGATGTGTGTATGTATACATATAGTTGAGAAAGCAAATCTGTCTGTCCTCATCCATTTTATAAAATTTCCACCCACCTGAATGGTTTTATCTTGGAAAAAAATGGAAAGAAATATAAACTTTCCCCACTTTAAAGACTGTTAGTGAAATAAACAGCCCCTCTCTCCAGAAAGGCAGCCTAAGTGAATGGGTACATTTGAAAGGTTATGAACCAAAAAAAAAAGTCCAGTCCTGAATTGGATTGCAGGCAGCAGCTCCTCATGTTTCACTTTTTGGGATTTTCCTTTTTGTTTGCCAGGAAAAACAAGATGCTTTGTTTATGTTCATTACCTCTAATATTTTATAAGTGGGTGGGTACCAAGCTGTGCTCTGTTTTCTGTGCGCTGACCTCTCAGATGAAAGCATCTTTGAGAAGTTGCCACTTTGCTCCTATTTGGATGCAGAGTGTCCACCGCTGTGCACAGACTCTCACGGAGATTTCAGTTGTACCCTCTCACTAAGCTCTGTGCTGGGTTTGCAGCCTCAGCAGCTGTGCTGCTTAAATATGGGGGAAATGCTTTATTCTCCCACTCTCTTTTATTCTTTGCTTCTCAATGTTAGGCGTAAGTGAGCTGTTTCTCAGTTAGGCCATGTAAAAGAGCTGATTAAAGCACAAACATGATGTCTGTGCTTACCGGTCTGGATTCCCTAGTGCCTATAGAGACGTAGGAGGTGGCATTAGGTGTGAGCCACCTCTCCTGTTGGCTGTGATGGACAAAATGCCCAGTGTTGCTCACCTGCATGGACTATCTATACAGGATAAACATTCTGCACCAGGCTTTGCCCTGTTTGTCTTCTGCCTGAGGCTGGCTGGCTGCTTGGTGCCATGGTGGACAACATGCACTTTAGGGTGCTCTTTCTCAAGGGTTTATTTTACACAAGAACAAGGTGCTTTCCTGCAAGCAGGTCGAACTCAGACATTACTAAAGATCTGTAACTTGTCCCAAATCATTGCTGAATCATGGCTCATCTGAGGAATAAAAGCATCTTGGACTCTGCTCCTGTATTTCTCAGCCACATCTGATTTAGCACGGGTGCAGCCACACTGAAGGCTTTGCTGTGGGTCCCTGGGTGAAACGGTGCCAGCTGCACCTCACCAGGTATGTGCCAAGGAATATTCAGAACACAAAAGGGGTCTTGCTAGTTTGGATTAATTGCATTTTAAAGCAAAATCATTGAGAAGACAGCGTATCATGAGGAATGATGGAGGTTTAAAGGACAACCGCAGTTAAAGACTATGAATAAATTGAAGAAGGCTCTTCAAAGTGCTCTTTTGGGTTAAGAGGCAGTCCAGCCTCATCTAGGGTCTGGAAATAAGGTTGCCTCCAGGGCTGTGCTGCTCATGGAACAGCACAACTGAATTCTTTCTGCAAACCACGGGCTCAGTTTGGATGCTTGTATCATTACAATCTCCAAAAAGCCTTCTTCCTGGCGCCTGCTGCAAGTCCCACACGAACACAGTAATTGCTTCTGCACAGTATTGCGACTGTAGGCCAGAACAGCCATAAGTCCTCCCCAGTTTACTTAAGGGCCTGTTTCTTTATTTAAAAAAAAAATAAAAAAAAACCAACAAAAAAACAAACCACAAACAAAAATTAAAAGCAAATTGCTGCTTTAAGGGCTCTTTCTTCAGTTTTCGCACCCTCTGAAATACTCAAATGGACTTCTAAAGCAGATGCAAGTAGTGCACTGTGGGTGAGGATTAAGCAAGCCCAGATTAACTGTACAAGGAATAATCAAATGTGGAAACACCCTGACTGCTCCCCTTGGGGGACTTCCAATGAGCGGCAGTGTTCAGAGCAAGCTTTGTTGTTAGTTAGAGCCACCTCCTAGCTAGTTTCCTAATAGCAGTGCAACAGTTGACGCAATCCTGCCTATTAACCTTTTTTTTTTTTTTATGTTCTGTATATTTTTATTACAGAAGACAATAGGGAGACCAGTGTGCTCCGCTAATCAGGTTTACTTATATCCAGCCACAGTGTTGCTATCATTACTGGAACACACACAGTAAACAACTGGGATCTTTTGCTTTTTTAGAGAGAAAATACCAGGTGTTTTAGGCAGGCTGTCAGTGGACAGGCTGAGCAAGTTCAATTTTAGAAATGGTCACTCCGTGCTGCCTGGAAATTGAAAACATCCTTTCCAGGTATCTGTCCCAGCATTTGGAAACCAGTGGTCACCTGAAAGCTTTGACTCAAGTTTCACACAGAAGGCAAAATGAGTAAGAGTAACTAAGTGGAGACATGAAAAATGAATTGTCTTTTACTCCCTGGAGAAGAGATCCATTCTGCTGGAGCTGGATAACACTTGGAAGCTCACAAAGCTCCTTTTCATTAGAGAAATGAAAGCCTCGTCATCCCTAGAGCTCTTAATTAGGCACCTTTTGCCATTCACACAAATCTGTGTCTCTGCTGTCAAGTCCTATTTGTTTTAAAAATTGATTCATTCATTTTGGCTCTTTTGTTGGGCAGCAAAAATGGATAGACCAAACGAATCCAAACACTCTGTAAATTGTAAGGGTTTTAATATAATCAGCGGGGCCACGCCAAGCTCAGAGAACAAGCGTATGCCAATGCAAAATGCTCACAGAGCAATAACAAAAACTGCGTTTGAAGCAGAGAGAGCTACAGAGGAGAGAAAAAAATACAGATATGGAGTATTAGCTACCTGCAGACCTACATGGTACTCCTGCATTCATGGTGGATATTAACCGGCAGACTTTACTTATCAGTCAGATAGGAAGGGTCAAAATGAAAGTGCTAGGTTTTAACAATATTTAGGTTGAATGTTTTTAGTGCAGGTTTTCTGATGAGGAGTGGTTGAAATCACAGAATCACAGAATCATTATGGTTGGAAAGGACCACCAGAATCATCAAGTCCAACCTTCATCCTGACACCTCTAGTCACTAGACCATCACCTCAAGTGTTACATCCACTCGTTTGTTAAACACCTCCAGGGATGGTGACTCCACCACCTCCCCGAGCAGTCTGTTCCAGTGCCCAACCGCTCTCTCAGTAAAGAATTTCTTCCTAATATCTAATCTAAACCTCCCCTGACCCAACTTGAGGCCATTTCCTCTCACTCTATCATTAGTAATTTGGGAGAAGAGACCAACATCAGCCTCACTACAACCTCCTTTGAGGTAGCTGTAGAGAGCAATGAGGTCTCTCAATCTCCTCTTCTCCAGACTAAAAAGCCCCAGTTCCCCCAGTCACTCTTCATAAGACATGCTTTCCAGACCCCTCACCAGCTTCGTTGCCCTTCTCTGAACCCGCTCCAGCACCTCAATGTCCTTCTTGTCCTGTGGTGCCCAGAATGTGATGCTGTGATGCTCCCCCAGTGAGAGGAGCCAGGAAAAGAGAGGCTCAGGGAAGTTAAGTCTTTCCTACAGTGACCATGCAAGTTTCAGAGCCAAAACCAGAAGGCAGAGCACCCAGTGCCCTTCTCACCACCCCCACACTGCCTTTCCAACATTTTATGCTATAAACAGAGCCAAAGTCTCCCTACAACAGATCTACTCTAAAATTATTCCTACTTACTGGGATTGCAAAACAGGATTAGCAACCTCAGTTGCTAGAATGATCTGCTAAAATTCTGCACGTGAAAGCTGTTAAATGCAAGCCTAAGGTAAGCGAACACCCAGTCCCACATTCCCAGTGAAACTAATAGTCCCTGTGTTACGTTGGAGCAGAAGCAAAACCATTGCTAGGACTGATGAAAAGCCACAATTTATCTAGTTCAAACTGTTCCTAAGTAGCTGCACACAATCTATTAGGTGAAGGTGAACACACATCTTGTTACTTTAGCAGTCCAACAATGGCAATCACACCTCTTCTAAAAGCAGAATATATTGAACAGGCAACTAATGGATCGGCTTGAGAATCTTCTCACCAAGGCGCTTCCTTCCGTGCAGCTGGGACAGCCATCCCATCCCATCCCGCCCCTGCAGGTCCTCAGCAGGATGGACAAAGCATAGAATTACTCCTAAAATCCACCCTTGGTGCTCCCAGGTAGCAGGCTGAGGTCACCCCCCTGCTCAATTTGGCACAGCAGCCAGCAGACAGAGCGTGTTGTCAGGAGAGAGCAGCTCAAATTAGCACATTAGCAGAACTGCCAAGAATTGAAAGCCCAACGTAACCAGCTAAACACTTGAGATTTGCTCCAGTGGCTGCTGGAGTAAGCCCTGCAGTCACAGATAACAGAACATGGCCTCTTAGCAACAGACCATGCCTACAGCCAGCAATCCTGTCCCACCCCAACACCGACCCAAACGCAAAGGTCTTGCCATACAAAAGCATCAGCCCAGGTCCTGAAAGCAGCCCCATACTGCAAACAAGCTAAAAAAGGTGCTGTGTTCATGGAGAGAGCACCAAACCCTGCTCCAGGGTTAGCTGCGCCTCAGCGGCCTCATCCCTGCATCATCCCCCTTTGCACAACAGAGCTGTTCCCGCTCGGGCAGGCAGCGAAGCACCCCGGAGCGCTGCTTCACCTCCTGTAGCCAACCTCAGAGGTGCTCTCCAGGAGCCAGACAACCATGCATCCTCCTCCTCATCTCCAGCCCCTGCCCAGAAACCCTCAGAAGATCTAAGAGAAAAAGGAATTTTAAAAGCACTTCATATCAAGAGTTAAAAAGTCTTTCATTAGCCAACTGCAAGGTAAGCAGAGGGGACAGTGTTTACAGCAACATTCGGCTGCAAATTGAGATTCTTGTTCTAAAGGAAGATCTGGTGGTTTCAACATCTCCTTTAAAGCCCTGTAACAGAGACTTACTTCAGCTCCTCTCTCCACGATGGGTCTTTAACTTACTAGTAACCCCATTACATTCGTTACACAAGCAACCAGTTCCCTTCTAATTGGTTTTTAAGACAGCAGGTCTTCCTTTTCAATGGCTGATTAATCGCCACACTGCCCAATGCAAGGCTGTGATTCACTTGTCTCTGTAGTGATTCAGCAGGCAAGCCTGAGGCTTCCAGGGAAAGGAAGGTATTGACACACACACAAAAAAGTTGACTTGTGATCCTCTCAAAACTAAACCAGCCAGCAGCCTCTTCCAGTAACCTTCCTACCACCTCCACCCTGTAAAAGTTATGGGAAATAAAGACACTCCCATTTTTAAGGCAAAATTCATCAGGGAGATAGGGCTCATTTCGTTTTTAATTTTTCATTTACCTCCAGGTTAAATCCAGGCAGGGAGCCTGATGCTCAAATTAATTGAAACAAGTATTTTAGCACGATCCAGCTTCCTTCCCAAAACTCTTCCATCTCCCCAACCACTGCCAAGAGGGACCAAACTGGACAAGAATAGGGAGATTAAACAGAAACAAAAGTGGGAGACAGCACCAGGCTGGGTTAGGGCGGGCACGGCTTTCTGTCGTTGTCATTTTGCTGTTTGTTGTGTGCAATCCTTTTGAGGTGGCTGCAGCTTGCAGCCAGCATAATCCTGATTTTGTAAGGGTTTGGGTTCCCCCCCCCTCTTCCTTTTTTCACATTGCCAGCAATTCATTTCATTTAACATTTTCATTCCTCTGCCCGCTGTAAATAACCACTTGGCAGTTGAATTTCTCAAGTAGAACAGGCAGCGGCTGCTTACTCTCTTCCTGGCAGCTGGGGGGGAATCTGGCAAGCACTAAAGCAAGAAGCTGTTTCAAGTAGCTTTGAAATGTGCAGGAGATTACACGGGTAGTACTTGGAGTGGAAGAAGTCACAATATGGAAAGGCCGAGAACTTACTTTTGAGATGCCTGGTGAACTTGGTGGCTGAGAGACTAAAATTCACAGGTTAGAGATGACTATTCCTCTCCCAGTTCATGGCCCTACAGAGCCACGGATGCCAGCAGAGAAGGGTACCAGGCTGCTGCAGTGGGTTGTTGCCAGTGATCTGGCAGCACATTACTGCACTTAAACGAGCACACAAAGTGCAACCCAAGACGACAACCCAACCTGCCACCTCCCCGTGCCCTGCAAACCGCACATGCTCACCACCCTGCTCTGCCATGCACTGCACCAGGCTGAGATATTGCACTGGTGCTTGTCACACCACTCCTGCCTTCCTCCCAGGGTCCAGCAATGAGTGCTCGTGCTGGATTCCCATAAAGTCCAGCTGGACAAGATACCTGTGACCTGCAACAACCTCCCTGCCATACCAGTACCCTGTCCTCTCCCAGTGGCTAGGCAAAACATCTCCATGCTGCCAGATCTCAAGACCTGAGATGCAAAGAACATATTATCACCCAGTTTAGCTGACACAAATTTCTGTTTCGGCTCATAATCCCAAGAAAACCCTGACCTCACCAGAGCTGGACAAACGTAGGGCCAGAGGAAGCTTTGCTCTAAGTCAGCCTTTGCATTGGAGTAATAGAGGAGTCACAGAATCAATGATAACTGGCATCCCATTAACTCGTTGGGTTTGTCTTACTCACACCAGCATAGTATCCATGTAACTCCTCTAGGCTTCAAAAGGTTTACTAGTGTTCTACATAAGTTCAGAGAGGGGGAAGCAAGGAGGAAGGAAGGGAGGGAGGGTGAGGAGAGCTGTTGTCCCACCGTGGCTGCCCCCAAACAGAGGAGCTCCCAGTAGAAGGCTTTGCTCCCATCCAGGAAAAGCCGAGCACTCCACAGCCACGATGATCACACAAGGGAATGGGTATTTACCACCCTGAATGTCTGTGTGCATAGCTAAGAGAGCTCAAAGTATTAATGATGATTAATTTGTACGGGTCGCTTTTCAGCTTTTGTTCAGAAAAAGTCAGCATATTCTGAGCAGAGCCATTAACAATACCAACAAGCAGAGCCTGTACCACAGGCTACATGGCCTACTTCCACCCTGCTTTTCTGATGCTGCAAAAAATCTACAGTAAAAGATACCGGCAGTGACAGGATCCTGGCACGCACCGGCCCCCACCTCGCATCTCAACCCTGACATGCTCCTCAGCAAGAGCTTCTCGCTCCTCCTCAGCTCCCTGCCCCTCGGACCCATGCTGGGAACTACACTGAACGTCTTTGAAAATGCCCCTGCTGAACTCAGAGAGGCAGAGCAGAGCAGGGATGACAAAATCGGAGCTGGCAGCTCTGCAGAGCAAAGCCCAAGCATAGGTTCACCTTTCCCTCTCCAACCCACTACGAGTGGGAGGGCTTGATGGGGAGGACAGCACGGCTGGGCAAATGCCAGGCAGCCGGCGAGGAAAGGAGGGCAGGAGGGGAGGCAGGAGACAGAGGTGGGCACAGCTGCGTTGTTAACACAGTGACGCAGCTTGGCTCCTCTCTGAAAAAGCACTCATGAAGGGCATGGGCAAGCAGAGGATGTGCAGAAGACACTTAAGGGGGAGAGTCAGTCTAATCCACAGCTACACAGGAGGATAAAATGCTTGCTCCCCCCTCAGAAACACAGTGAGCACACCAAGGGGTGCAGAAGGAGCTCAGCCACTGTCCTGGCCAGGCGATGGGCAGCAGCTCAGCCCCTGACATTGGCCTGCAGCAGGGCAGGAGGGCCGGTGTCACCCTCTTGCTGCCGCCATCCGGACACGCTTGCCTAAGGGCAAGTATGAAGAAGGCAACCTTGATTCCCAACAATTCAGGGCCCACTGTGCTACATGGGAAGACAGGCAGGGCTAATCCCCGACTCAACTTGCAAAGCTAAGTACATTAGAGGATGTTTTTCTGTTCTTCTTTTTTATTATATTTATTTTAGTAACTTTGCTTCACCCCTTCTCTTCCCCCAGCAGACAAACAGCAGAGTAGAGCAAGCATGGATAATTCTCATCCCATTTTATTTTATTTCTCCGTGGCGTTTCTCTGTTTGCTTTGGAGAGGAGGGGGTTGTTGGAGCGTGTGTATTGCTTTGCAATTACAAATTAGCTTTTTAAATGAAGTGTGCTGCAAAAGGCCTGATATGCCATGTGCGAGCGCACTACTCAGCCTCTGATGAGAGACAGAAGTGGAAAAAGCCCCCACCCTATGAAGAACTGCCTTGCTGCTGCTCTCAGAGCCTGCTCTGAGCAAGTGCCTGTGCAGGGCAAGGAGTAGTCACAGGCACGGGCCCCTCCGGGGAGTTTGGTTCCCACAGCCAGCAAAAAAAAAGATTTTTTTGCAGAGTAAATGGAAGCATTTGACAGCAGGAACCAGGTCAAAGCACAGCTCTGCTCAGGTTTCAGGGAGGTTCCGAGGGGAGGGGAAGAGACAGAGAAAGGGCATCCTTCTCTCATTGAGTGGGGCCAGTTTTCCTGGGACCTCCAAATCAAGACCTCCCTACCAGCAGGACTCTCTGTGCAAGGGAGCTTCTGTAGAGCCGAATTTTACAGGCACCAGAGTACAGTACAAGGCTTGGATACTGAGAAGACCTGCCATTTCCTACCTCTCTCCACGAAAATCCTGCAGCAGCTGTAGCAGCAAAGCCAGGCCCCACACACATCTCTCAAGGGTTTTGGCACCGTGGGTCAACACTACACTGAGAATTTGGAGGTCTGATCTGGATTTGATACCTCTGAAGCAACTGCTGACAGGAAACACACCCCCAAGAGCAGCTCTGCAAAGGTGATTCGATATGCTTTCAGTCTGCCCACAGATTCAAGGAAGTAGTAATTGCAGGTAAAGACTGGAAGCACCTCCTTCCTGATGTCAGTTATTAGCAAGCTGAGCAAGTACCTTACTGTTGACAGATATTCAATTGCAGATGTGCGGTAGCCATGTCCCAGCCTTTCTTCTTTCATCACCTGCAATTGTTGCAGCAGCTAGTCAAATGAGCACAAATGGCACGAGTTTTCAGTAAACGCTATCAGATATTCAGCACAAAAAGAAAAGTTGACAAATGATCAAATGCAGTTGCATCTACAGTCTGCTGCTCACAGACAACTGACAAACAGGAACACAAATGGTGACATTCCCTCTCTGAATTAAAAGGCAGTCCGAGAGCAGCCATTCCGCTCAACAGATGTAATTAAAAAAAAAACTACCCGAAACCCCAACAAAACTAAAAAACCCTTGTTCATTACTCCCAGAGCTCAGCAAAGTTCACTCCAGAAGCCACTCCTCAGAGCTGGGTGAACACGGAGAGCTTGCTGACATCCCCACTGTGAATCTTTTGGTGCCACTTTGGGCTTTCCCTACAGCTGACGCAGTTTAGACAATGCTTTTATATGGGCTTTTATAGATTATTTTCGTTTAGGACATGGGCAAGAATCTACTTGAAGAATCTTACAAAGAATTCCCAAGTCCTCCTTCACAGGTCCTGACCACTTTGCCCCATCCTTTCCCGTTTCATTTCACTGGTCTCTGACAAATTCATCCAACCATTAAGGAACATATTCTGTAGTGCTAACCTGCCATCCGTGGCCTCATGCTGCTCATGTGCTCTCCTCCATCCCTCACCTGTGAAGGACTTTATCTACTCAGACCAGCAGGGACTAAGATTTTCCACTGCACCCTCATCTTCCACCCAGCAGAGTTGGGGGGCATTTTCAAGGCCTCTGTCAACCACTCTCTGTCCTTTTTACTGCTGCCAAACCTTTTCCTAGGGCTGCTAAATCATGAACCTCTAAACATCCAGACATCGTGATTTGTGTTTAAGAAAATAAAACTCATGTTTTATACAAGACTGGCACAGTTCTTCCCTCTGTCCTTCGTTGAGCCTTTTTGTTTCACATGACATGTCTCCCATGCAGCCTGTAGCAGCAGAAGCGTGCAAGTTCAATGTAGGAAGAATAAAAAGCTACCTCGAGATTCACAGCATATTAAAATTAACAGCCACTGCAGTCAAACGCTGTATCTCTCTCCAATCTCATTACGAACAGCTTGTAACATAAAACAGGATCCACTTCACAATATTTCATAGAAAGATCCACAAGGAAATACAGAAGAGACAAATACATGTCAGAGTTTGCCTGAGCAAAGACCAAGAACACGAGGGGAAGGAGAGGAGCCAGATGGGCAGGGAGATGCTAGCCCCGCGCTGCTCTTGTGCTCGCAGCAGGCTGCACCCCACTCACCGCCTCTGCCTACGGGAGCACCGCTCGGTCACAAGGGCGACGCGTGGGGAGCTCAGCTCTGGGCTTTCTACTCCAAATCCGAGAACAAAGTAGTGAAAAATAAAGGCAAAATAAATGAAGATGCTTTAAGCCTGGAGCACACTAGCCAGGCCACAGGCTCTCCTCTTCGCCAAACAGTCATGCAATCAGTGCCCTAGTTTATCCTGGTCACCTGTGGTTAACTGAGCTCCTGAGGGTTTCTTGACCTCATTTTCTGACACACAGCCCACAGCTCTGCCCTTCCCAGGCACCTCACTTCAACCAGCCCCCGGCAATCTCTCTGCACGTGGAACATGTGCCTGCCAACCCCAGCTTCCCATGTTGCACAGCCAGCCATGCTAATCCCATCAGCCAAAAAGACGACTCATTTTCATAAAATGCAATAAAAGGCAGAGCTAGGGAGGCTGAAGAGCAAGGGACCCTGGAGAACAGCCACAGGCATGAGGGGTACCCTGCGTCAGAGCCCCCCTGCGCTGTCCCTTCAAGCAGTTCCTTCCCACCCAAGCACAATCTTTCACCCCAGAAAGTTACAGTAACCATCTTTTCTTTGGTAGTGACTCCTCTGAGAAAGGAAGGGTGGTTTCTGCCTCAAAGAACACCCAGCTGGCTTGTCCCATCCATCCAGGCCAATTGGGTTTGCTAGACATTCAGCAGCCCAATGTTTCTTGGAGAAAAAGTGGTGCTGTCAAGAATTGCAGCAAGGGAAATTGCTCTGGTAGAAAAACCTGGCAGCACAAGTAGCCTGGGAGCCCGCAAAGCCAAGCTGAGAGTAAGAGGGAACTAACTGAGAAACTGGTGAGCTCTGGAACAAAGCTTTTACCCCCATTTTGCCACTGGAAATGCCTTCCAGCAGGAAACCTGTTAGCAAGAGTTCTCTGGGATTTGACTCACAGGAGGATGGAAACTGGGGGAAGCACAGGGTATGTGGCTCAATCTGTTCCCAAAAAACCTTTTGCAAAGCCTGTTAGAACCATGCACTAGAAACATGAGCCATACAGAACGTGACTGAGGACACCAGCTCTCTGCACAGCCCCTGCACCGCATCTAACCTGCGTAGGCAGATGCACCCAGGGCAACAGACAGACTTACATTATTTCTCAGTCATTCCCCAAAAAATCACCACGTCCTTTAATTCTCAGCAGCCACTTCTCCTCCCTGCAGCCAGTTTCCTTCAGAAACACATGGAGCTCAAAACGTCCAGTGCAGCCTCCGGCATCATGAAGTGCTCCAGCGGCAGAAAGGGCACAGACAGAAGCAGCATTCATCAGCCTGATAGACACAGCATCATTTCGCTGGGTAGCTGGATGTGGTTGACTTGGATTTGCTCTCTCCCAGGAAATGATTGTGATTGTCAGAGGAGATTGGTATATGATTATTAATAACGACACCACAAGGAAAAATAGAAGGCAATCAGCTGAGCGGGGCCGGGGAGAGGAAGCGGTGAGGGTTTGCAGCGTTAGCGCTGGATCCTGCTCGAGGCCCGGCAGGCTGCGAGTACCTTGCTACATGTGTTCGGCTGTAATGCAACTTCATTTTGCTTTTCCAATGAGCAAATTCCCCAGGTGTCACACAGAGCAAGCTAATAAACAACAGCAGAGCAGTGAAGAATAAAGAAAGGCAGGCAATGGAGATGGGGTTTGAACATGTGATTTGCAGTGAGCAAGTAGCAGAGAGTGAAAAATAGTGAAGGTTGCACAAGAGAAGTGTTCTTACATCAAAACTGGGCATAAGAAAGCACGTGAGATGGTCAAAAGGAGCTCAAAGATTTCAGGGAATCATCTATTGTTTGCATGAAAAGAAAACACACATGCAGTCTTACTAAGCCTGTAGAAACCAGAAGAGCTATGTTTTTAGAGGGATTCCAGTACAAGAGACAGCACACGACTCACGGTTGCCAGTGTAAAGGCAGGAGATGGAGGTGCTTTGGTTTCTCTGCTCACTCAGGCACCCAGGCAGAGGCCCTGGGCAGCTCTGCAGCCTCCAGGTTGCAGCCGCTCGCTCAAAGCCACTGCTTGTCTCCCAAAGGCACGGAGAGGTCTCTGCCCACAGGGCTGTCACAGCAGGACACCAGCCTGTAGCACGTTCTCCACTGCACCTTCCCTTCGCCCCAAAAGCACCTCTGTCCTGCATAGAGACATCCCAGATTAAATCACTTGCCCAAGATCAGACGGGGGGGTTACAACGCAAGGCAGCAATGCACAGCATGCACCAAGGCTCAGCTCGCTGCCTTCACCCCCAAAACATCCCTTCACATGCCCTCCTTTCCCAGCTAATCACTCCTGTGGCTTGACATTGACACTGGAATTTCAATTTTATGCTGTATTTGAGAGAGAACACATTCTGGTCACAGCAGACGAGGCCAAGACAATAAACCCTTGTCCAAATGGATACGAACCTCTCCGCTCTGCTCACAGCAGAGGGATGGCTGCAAGGGAGGAGGAGGAGCAGCAGGAGGAGGAGGAAGGCAGCTCGCTCCACACTGCCTTACAGCAGCCCCAGGGAAGGGAGGCAGGCTGCCAGGCAGGGGGGTGCAGGTCTTCAGCCTGTAACTGTGCAAACACTAATACTGCAAAAGCTAATTTTACAGAGTTCCACTCTGCAGATTCCTCTTTGTCCCAGGATTTCTCAGCCTGGGAGATTAGCAGTTTAGAGATGGAGAAAAAGAAGTTATTTCAAAATGCAGCATAAACTCGCTCAGACTCAATGAGCAAGTCAGTTTGGAAGGGTGGGGACAGGCATAGGAAGGATGGCTCAAATAAATGAGAAATAATTGAAAGAGTAGGTAGAAAAAAGAGCATATCTGCCACCCTAGAAAGCTCAAGATTCACTTTCATTTTTATTCTCATCTTCAAGCCTCTTTGCAGTTTACTTTCTAGCCTTCCCAAGTTTTGCCTGATCTCCATACAATATTCCAGTCTCTGGCTGTGTTTAACTCCCTATCCACCAACCTCCAAACATAGTGGATTTACTACCATGCTACACGCTCACCAACAGTTTTCTTGAGCCCACCGCTGGGATGAGACAATCCAGCATGCACAAAAACTCCCTGAAGAGAGCACATCATTTTCTGCAGGTTCCTCCAGTCCTCGCCACCAACACCATCAGTACCTACTTGGCCCTCGCAGACATCCTCACGTTTCCACCTCTGGTTTATTTATCCTTGCAACACATTGAAAAGGGATGGAGGGACCTGCTGTAGGAGCAAGTGGATAGGAGCAAGATTACGAGTTAAAAACCATAGCTCCCTGAAGGAAGCCACGTGTGATGCCCCATGCCTGAGCTCTCCAGAGACACCAGCAAAACCTTAGGACCGCTCACACCCATCCAGCCTGCATGAGCAGGGCTGTACCTGCACACGCACACACTTGTAGCATAGAAAAAAACAACAGAAATGGCTTCAGCAGGAGCTCATTACACTTGTTTATCTTCATTTTGTCTGTAACAGATGAACAGCATAATGGCTTTGGCTTTCCTGGATGCCACAAACCCAGAAACATCCTAATGAAAAAAAAAAAAAAAAAGTATTTACAGGGAGACATCAAAACAGCCCAAGACAAGTCAAAGTAATGTGCCTGCACTGGGAACAAGTGCTTTTATTTCATTGCCCCTCCATGGCCTTCAAGCAGATCACGCAGCGGAGAGAGATAAATATTTTAAATAGCGACACTTTCAGCAATGCATGGTTGTGCAAAACAGGGAATAATTAGAAAATAAATTGCATTTTTTTAGCATGGTAATTCCAAATATTGAATGAATTAGATTACTTGACAAACTCCAGACTCGTTTCAATATCAAGGGTCCTATCCAAAGAGATACAGGGAACCTTCAAAAAGAAGCCAAAACACAAATAAATGCAGCTTGGAGAAAGTATTTAAGATCTGCCTGGCAACCTCCATAAATCTAAAAGATAGAAGGTTTCTTCTGGCCTCACACCAACAGTTTGGTCTAAAAATAGGTTAATCTTCCCGAGAGCAAAAAAGCCATCATCAACACACCAGGCTGACTGCACACACACACCTCCTGCCCCCTGCAGCCACAACCCCTGTCCTGGACAGGCACAGGCACAGAAAGGGTGCATGAAGGCTGCTGAAGTTACTAATTAACAGCCAAATCTCCTTCCTTAATCCACCCCATGGACATCCACCCTGCCATCAGCTGACCTGCTGCACTGAGCAAGGAGTTACTGTGATTCCTTGGAACAATCTCTCCTTGCTTCATTTTTTGGAAGACCATTTGCGTAGATGCAAATGTGTTTTCCCCCAATCCTCATTAATTATACAAATGTATGGCTATACAGGTTGTGATGAATATGCACACACGCACTTTATTGTTGTGCTGACAGAGTATATTGCTTATTTGGGGAAAATAGTGAGATTTTTCCCGTGTTCCAGTAAAGAGGATTATATAATCTCTCCTCCCGTGTCCCCTCTCTTTGTCTGATTTCTGATTTAACTTGCTGGATGGTTTTATACCTGACTTACACAGACATACGGAGACAGGCATTTATAAACTTCTGAAAACGATGGCAAGAATGCTTCTAGAGAAAAGCCATTCAAATTGAGGAAAACGGTGCTTTAGTCTGTGCAAGGCTGTGTCTCCTTGATGCCACTGCGTGGGCTATACCTCCAGGTATACAGTACAGGTACCCCCACAGGCACACACCCCAGACATGGTTAATTCAAGCTAATTGTTTAAGGATCTGCTAAAAAAGCTACAAAGCCAAGGGCAATTTTTCTGACCAGAAGCTCTCAGTTACCATAAATATAGGTTCTTACCCATTTAAACATAAAACAACCCCTACAAATCCAAAGGGGTTATCATTAGTCCCCATTGAATGAAATATTTAAAAGCAACTGTGCAAGAACATGCATGGTGAAATTGGGAAATTTGATGTTTTCACACCGGACTGGAAAGAAAAGCCAGCAATAGCTACAACCTGAAATGCACAATGAAACCATTCAAAAATTAAATTGTGTTGTAGTTATGTAATGTGAGACTTCTTCTAATTTATTGTTTTGAAATATGGCACTTAACTTGGGTTCTTAACCCTTAATCATGATTGTTATGTTTTTGCTTAATACTATTAAAATAAGTGAGTGTAGGAACCTTCAGTGTGAAGATAATGATGAAATACCCACAGTTAATTAAAAAACAAAAAAATTAAAAATGAACTCTCACGATTCAATGAATTCTAATGAGAGCAGACAATTAGTACTAGTTTTTGAAAGGGCAGAATGGAGATTTCTTTTGTTTTTATCTAAGAACTCCTCAGCCTAACAGAATTATGCATCATAATGGGCATTCTTAATTGTGAGAATCTTGAGTTGAGAACTGACCGTTGGAAGAGCAATGTTTTGTTCAGATTGCACTGATGTGTGCTTGGAAGCATCATTCACCTTAGCATAGTATTTCCCTGAAGAATATCCTTTGTTTTCAAAATTAAAAAAAAAAAAAAAGAAAAGAATCCAGTAGCCCAAGGAAGAATTTGCAATGCAGTATTTGCTAGCCTTCTGAAGTGAAGCATCAATCTCAAGCCATTTAAAAATATGCTTTTAAAGGCAAAGCTACTAACACATAAAAGCTGGGGGAAGTAACAGAAGCATAAAAGCTGAATTTGCAGCTGTTTTGTACCACTAGAGCAGCTGAAGTGAACTCATGAATCTGGCCTTTAATTTGTAATTGATTTTATGACTTCGCAGTGAGCACAGGAACACAGGTCTCTATGTAGGAGGCGACCAGGGAGCCATCAGTCCTCCAGACTTGACACCTTTGTGTTTCAGAGCTCCCCACTCAGCTCTTCAGCCCCCACCCGCCACCACCACCACGGTGGCACGCAGTGGGGCACAGCAGCTCTACCTTTAAAGATCACAGCTCCACGGTCTCCTGCTGCACAGGTAGTCATGGCATGGACAGGTAGTCACGGCACACACCTTGCCCATATCGGCCACGTGCCGTCACACCAAACGCGCTGCACGCAAGCTCCCCACAGGAGAGGTCTGATGTAACATTAGACCCTACTTCGTAGGTGCTGTGCTGCTGACTTAACTTCATTGTATCCGAGTAATTAGATACAAGAATCTTTAATAATTCAACCAAAGTGTGACCCTGTTGCCTCAAATACAGCCTCCGCTAAGATTTCAGTTACAGGTACGAAAAATTTGTCTTCATTGTCTTGTTGTTATCATTTGGAACAGGAAAAATTAAGACAAATTCCTGAGAGGACCTGATAATAACCGATCTTGTTCACATTTGCTTACTCACTTTCATAAAATTCCTCTACCCGTAGTGCAAAGTACTACAAACTTGGGTGCAATGCTACATTTTCACATTAAAAAATACTATGAACTTAGATTTTAAGTGAAATACTTCTAATTTCCCATAGTTTTGGTACAAAGGATCACCACCTGTAGCTGTTGGGTAAAGCTGTACTGAGAGGGTGAAGCCAATGCTGTACAGCTGGGGACTACAGTGCTAAAAAGCTTTTTATTATTTATTATGTACAGTTATTAAGTCACCACCAGCCTTCAGTCCCTGGTGCTAGACGCAGAGTGCACCAGTAAGACACAGGAAGAGAGAAGGTCCTGCTGACATCTGTCAACCAGCACAGTTTGTCTGAGCAGGCAGCGTGCTTTGCTCGGGACACCGGGAAAGCCTGGGAAAAGCTGGGCTGCCTCCTTTTGCTTTAAATGAGCGAGGTATAAATATAGAAGCCTTGGACAGGTGCCTCGAGTTTGCTGCACTGCAATTGCCATAACAATTGGATTATGATCCTTATTTATCCTCACTGACAAAGTAATTGAGTTTGGTCAGCTGGATCTCTTCCCTTCCTAGGGGATGACAGATGGGGGAGGCAGCCCCAGGTCTCCCAGGAAAGCAGCAGAGGTCCGGCTCTGCCCGACACCCAGCGACCTCCACAGCCCTCCCTGGAACAGGGAGACAATCCTGTTGATCCACCACTTGCCAAGCCCCTCTGGCTGCAGAAATTACAGCTGTGAGCTGCTCTTCAGAGGAGGTGACAGAATAGACGCAAGAATGATTGCCCTGCACACCAGACCCGTCCCAAACGCTACACCCTTCGGATGAGCTGAAGCAAGCAAAAGCTTCGAGCTGAAGAGAGTCTCCCACCTCTCAGTTAACTCAGTGCTGTGGAATTCCTCTGACCGGTCTAAAAGCTATCTAGATTTTCTAGACAAATAGCCAGGACAGGCAGGAGAGCTCTAGATGACAAATAAGATAAACTATCTGCCACCAGAAATACTGGAGTCGCATGTAAAATGGATGGGGTGGCATAGGGGTGAAGATAGGTTTTAGGCTGTTACAGACAGGGGAAGATTTGAACAAGAGTTACAATATTATTCTTATAGTAGACTTGTTCTGCCATGGTTTAAGGTGCCTCAACACTTGACCAAAACATCTTTATGTAAAACCAAAGCATTGGAAAAAAAAAAGAGGCAGGAAAAAGCAATGACAAATGTGATGAAGTGGTAATAGTCAAAATAAAATCCCACAGCCTCCTCCATGAGGTGTTATTTTATTATGGTATCATCTATATAGTAAAAGAGATGCAAAGAAAGAGAAGTAGGAGTAAGCAGACTCCTAAAACACCTCCAGACATACCACAGCATCAAGACGCCACTTGATAACAGCTAGTGTCAAGACAGAGGAAACAAATGGCAAACAGGAAGGATTCGCTGGGGAAAGAGGCCAGGACCTAATGCAACAAGCTTGAGACTGCAGCTGCCATAGTTGAATCCTTAAGTATTTGTCAGACAACAGGAATATCTGAACAGGAGCCACAGTGAGAAACGGAGGATACTGAGGCAACCATCGCTGTACTGCTCCCCTCCCTTCTGATCCCAGCGCTGCAGATACCACGGGCAGGAGCTGCAACTGCAGTCTGAAGTACCCTCAGCTCACCGGTGCAATGCTCAGAGAAGGACGTTGGAAGGAGAAGACAAACAAAAACCCTCTATAGGAGGTAAGGGAGAAACTGGGAGGAACACTACGCATTTAGAAGAGAACACAGATACATAAGACCATAGCAAAACAGATGGAAAGAAAGAAATACAGTCAATTTTCCACAGCGCATATAAGCAGCCCTAGAGATGTACCAGAACAAATCCAGAGGACTAAACTATTACATATAGCTCACAGAGATCCACATTAGGAACAGTATTAC
Organism: Coracias cyanogaster; assembly: GCA_033124195.1. Taxonomy (NCBI): domain Eukaryota; kingdom Metazoa; phylum Chordata; class Aves; order Coraciiformes; family Coraciidae; genus Coracias; species Coracias cyanogaster. The sequence goes on along the minus strand of JAVSBS010014753.1, from coordinate 40,149 downwards.
AACAAAGATTACCTCTGTCAAACCCAACCCCTGGGAGACCTTCTTAGGATAATGTTTGTCCTCAACAGCTGCTCTTAAGGTCCTTATGAAATAGGGACACCTTTTATTACAGCACCGATTCCACTTCTGCTCAATCTTCTATGAGAAAAGGAACTAAAACTGAGGCAGATCACAACAGCTAGAAGCAGCTTGAGCCTTAAACCGCCATTTAGAAGCTTTGGAGGAAGGAAGATTTAAGTGAGTTCACGTGTGATTTTTCCAAGGCTTGCTAGATCTGTGCGAAGAGGGTTACAATAGCACATGAAGAAACTGAAAGTAGAAATCTGCGAAAATTTACTTTTCTATGAATACTAGCAAAGTAGTGCAAAGCCCTGTTGTACCCAAAGTTTTTCTTTACATTCAGTTCAGGCTAATTTCTACCTATTGAGTGTCAACTTCAAAACATGACTTACAAAACATTCACACTGTGCTTATTTTTCTTTTGGTTTCCTCTTAAAAATAACCTATGCTGTGCAATTTGTCCCTAGATTTTTCTGAGAGAGGTGTTACTAATATTCATTGAATGTGAATTTGGAAATCCTCCCCCCCCCGGAGGGAGGTCCATCAATATATTTCTACGCTGGGATGAAGCACAGAGATCAAGGACCTACTCAGGCTCATGGAAGAGACTCAAGACAGAGACAGGACCCAACTCCAGATGTCCTAACCAGCTACTTTCTACCCGAATCACAAAAGTCGTTCCTTCCTTTTGCCAGCCAATCAGCTCAAGTTCGTGCCCTATCTGGACTAACTGGAACTTCACAGACTTACTGATCCAGAAATAAATTTTCTATTTGTCTTGAAATCCTAAACCAAATGCCATGCAAGGAAAAAAAGGTCAAAAATGAAGTGGGACGTGTGATTCTCCAGATGCAAGTGGCTTACTTGGATAACGAACAGCCCAGGAAGCTCTACGACATTTTGATGCCACAGAAATGCTAGGATAAATGTTTCTGTCTACCTCATTACAGCAATAATAGGAAAGTCACTGTGTGACTTTTCTCTTCAGTCTACTGCAAGGATTAAAGCTAGCCACAAAGTGCAGACTGGGATGTTGAGACCTGTTCAGACTACAAGTTTTTTTATTCATTTCAGATTCAGGCTTGAGCACAAATATTATATACTAGAACAACAACAGTTTATAAATAATTGAAATTTTTCCTGTATAATAATTTCCCTTGACAAACAATTTTTTGCTTTCTGATGAAATATGTTGACATGTGCACTATAACTATCATCAGTTTTTATTAAACAAAAATCCAGCACAGAATATAGAAATTGTAATTTAACAGGGACCTACACTTCTTTAAGGTTTATTTTATTAAACAAATCAATGAGCCATTTTTAAATGAAGCAAAACTTGTTAATGAGAAACTCATGTTGGAGAAAAAATAAATTAATATGAATATGCTTCTCTTTTGTGCACATGCCTCCACTTTTCCCTTGTCCATTTTCAAAAGGATTCAAGCACATGCTTGCACTCTGGAAACTCTGAGAGCGGATTTAAATGGAGGACTGGCAGCTATTATCACCATCAATATCTACACAACCAACCATTTTGGTAAATCAAGCCTCCAGCCCCAGAGCATTGCTTTTTTATCACTGGGACCACCAAGTATTTTTATTGTGGTCAACACAGAGGTGCTGAATGACTTATCTGCTGGTTTTCCTTCCACTGAAGCACAGCATGTAAAAGAAACCAGTGGAGAGAGGATTTGACAGATTATCAGACCGAACTGTCTGAATTCTTACTTGAGCTTTTCCTGCTGCTCTGTTTTGGACTCGGTCAAGTGACCGCAGGAGACGCTGTGCACAGAGGGCTGCAACCGAGGCACCAGAAGGAGCTCCTGTGCATATGGCATCACAGCATATTGCCAGAGCAAACCAGCTGCTGCAGTGAAGAATTCAGCTTTGCCCCTACCACAGGTTTGAAAGTTATTTGCAAATAGATTTTTTAAAAGGTTTCTTATTCTAAATCATATAGTAAGCTGTATAATTTTTGCCAATACTTCAGCTTATCCATATTGGTTCCTGGATACTCAGGAACGAAGTGACAAGGCTTTGGAGATGCTCTCTGCAGTGTCATTTAAGACCATCTCTACCACACGGCTGAAGAAATCCAACAACCAGAAGCTGATGCACTGGTCTTGCCAAAAAAAAGCCCCAAGCAGTCAATCAAAAAAGAAAAACTCCAACAAAGCAAAACTTCCACACACTTCAGATGAAGCAACTGCAAGTGGACTGTGATAAGATGAAACCTGTAGCTTTATTCAGACAGGTGAAGCTTGTTCAAATACGTGCATAGATAAATACATTCTGTGTTAGCTGTGAAAATTTTGGGGCACCACAAATTCAAGTATCTAACGTCCTCCACTTCCAGCAGAGCAGTAGCACTTGGTAGAAAGCCTACAGTCAAATAGAAATACAGTATCTGCAACAGAATACATACAAAATTACCGGGAAAGTAATTGCTTTGGTATAAATGGTCTTCTTCAAAGTTTTCTCTAGCACAGAAGTACCTTCAAAGAGAATAAGAATAAATTTACTGCTTATGAATGTATTCAAAGCTAGTAGATTCAGTATAATGAAATCCTCCTAAGTAAATATCTGATAAAGAAGCAAACGCTTAGCACTTGACCCCAGGAGCTGGGATTTCTTGACACACGGCTGTAATGCAAAGCAGCAGGAACCTCAGGACTGCTGGCACAGAGGAGTCAAGCAAGGAAAATCTCAAACAGAGGGCTCGGCTCCCGGGAGGCATAGAAGCAGATGGCATAGTGCACAGAGCCACACAGGGACCTGGGCAGCCTGCACCTCTGTTCCTAAACTGACTGAAGCTACCAGTGCTACCAGAAGATGTTCTCTGTGAGGGACTCTGAAAGCCTCGTAACTCACAACCTATGCTGTAGTCTTCCTTTGCCAAGGGCTGTGAGAGACCCTGCATGCATCTAGAATGATGATTTTTGCTGAATTTTGCCCTCAGACAAAGAAGTCTGCCCTCGATGAGAGCAGCAGCATATTTTACTTTTCCCCACATAGTCAGATGCTCCCAGGGAGAAGAATATTATTTGCGTGTTAAATAAGAGAGGAAAAGAAGGTGCCATTCCGTTGCACCACAGGATCTTCACTCCCATGACACTTAAACCTTGTCCAGCATGTTGTCTCTCTGTTACCAGATTTCCCACCAGCTCAGGAACTGATAGGCCTTGGTGCTCTGCAAGGCTAAGTACTCTGTCATTCAGAGGGCTTCCTTGTCCTTAGGATGGAATTCCCTCTGCCACAGATCCTCCCACAGCTCAACTTCATGGTGTGTCACGTTCGTACAACAAACACCACAGGAGTCCTGTTGGTTACAGGTGATAGCTGGGGTGGCAAACTCTACTCCTGTAGAAGTAACTGAGACCAAGGGCCAAACCCATGGTGACCATTTTCATTGTACGTATGATTTGTCATAGAAGAGGAAATGCAAAAGCTCTCCGAATCCATGTTATCTCTGCATACAGCACATCCCTTAATTGCCCAGAAAAGCCTCTTGGAGAAGCACATGGCAAGTTTTCCCATGAAAAATCACACTGCTCAAAGTCTTTTCTAGCTAGAAACCACTCAATAGTATCTATCATTACTGACATCTGGGGCCTACACTTCGAAGCAGTTAATTTACAATTTTAGCTTGAGCCCATTTCCTATAGACACTAATATCCAAAGTGGATAATTGTTACACCAGAAAGCAGAACCATTAGAGAAGGAAAAAGGTAAAGGAGAAACCCGTGCAATAATTCCAGACAGCAGCACTGCCACTTCGTGCATCAACTCTGCCAGCACTCAGGCAAACCTTCAACCACCCCTGTCCGGACGAACGTCCACACTCTGACTCTCCTCCCAAGTGCTGGTGCCCACTTGTCTCCCTCCACATGACCTCACATCAGACAGGTGGGATGGAGCAGTCCTACAGCACCACTCTGCCATGGATCACTTATACGAGTGTTTCTCTACAGTACCCAGACCTGCCAAAACTGCATTTTACCTTATCTTTGGCCTCCTGCATTACTAGACTTTTAAGGCAAGGCTTCTACAAGCTTTTCAACAAGATACTGCAATGCTGCTACAAGCTATTAATGAACAGCCACCAAGACAAGCCCCTAGCTAGGTCCCAAGCCAGAAAAATAAAGCCTGTGTGCCTATCTGTTGATACAACGGCAGATCACTTTTAGCACCGAGCTCAGCTTCTCAGCAGCACTAATTAATTGCTTAAGGAGTTCTCACCGCCTCACCACGACGCAGAGTGAGCAGCCATTCACACTCCTCCACTCGCTGCCGCAGTCACGTTACCTGCTCTGTCTCAAGGACCTACTAAGGCTGGTCTCTCCATCTGTCCCTCTTACAGATGCCGCACACCCCTGCTCCATCTCTGCAAGCGATAACTTTAAAAAGCCAATTCACAGCAAGATTTAAAAGCAAATTCTTTCTCTGTCCCCATCACTTCCCCATCTCTGTCACACCATCAGTTAGCAGGAGCTTCAATCCATCTGCAGGGTTTCAAACCACATCGACAGTCCTGGCATAAGGCTGGTCTCCTAGCCCGGTGTCCCACCTCTGTTCGGCATTTGCAGCTACCAAGAAGACACACAAGGACCTTAGCACCCTCTGCCTAACTCACAGCTTCCCCCAGATATCCATTCACTGAATTCAGAGTGCTCACCCCTATCATACCCATATCAATCTTCTGCTGACAGACAACAGCAAAAACCCCTGCTAAAGTCCCCAAACCCTGTTCCAATAAGGCCCCTGGAGTGGCTGAATAACTCCATTACATCATTTGTCTGTGAATCCAGTACTCTCTCCAGCCCACGAGGCTGGGACCTGTGATAACACTAATCCTACAGGCACATGGTTTCTCCCTACCAACACCATTCCTGGGGATGCCCACAGATGGCAAAGGACCTGTAAAAAGATTCCACAGCCCAACCACGCAGGGCACGGTCCGGAAATCACATGCCACTTCACAGGCTGACCCAGCCCTATTTTGTGACCGCACCTGGGCAGTAACTAGCTTTTGTTTAAAAACTGCTACCCTCTCTTCCCAGACTTGCCTCCAGAGCCGTGTGAAGAACACTGCTGGTTACTTTTTAAAGGTGAACCAACACTAATTCAACCTTGGTGGTAACTGAATGACTCCCATTAGCGAGCGGCCTCAAGCCAGTGGCCGACTGAAGGGCATCCACATGGTGTAGGCACAGCCACAGCTGGAGCTACGCACCGTAGTGCGCCTTTCACATACATAGGTACCTTCTGCCAACAAGAAGGGCTGTAACTTACACCAGGTATCTGCACGTTCTAGAAATGAATCAGATTGTAACCGATGTGTAAGGAGGACAGGCCGGACTCCTGGAAGAGTGGGGCGAGGAGACGGTTTCTGCTAGCAGAGCGCTTTTGGTTCAAGGCTTGTCTTGAAGTTGCTATATCTGCAGCTGTGATGAAAAATCCTTCCTTAATACTGTTCTGCAATAGCAGGAGAAGCCTGATTCCTTACTGAGTTATGTAAGCAGAAAGGTCAAGTCTACAAGTGCCAGAAAACTGCAATTCCTTACCCTCCTGTGGGATGCTGCAGGTCAAGGTGGAAGTACAATGGCAAGTACGTTTGCCCTGATGCTGCAATTTGCTCTGTGGGTAAACAGAGACCATCTACTCCCTGTGCTGTCATTCTGGCACATTTCATGACCACTAAGCTCTCTTTTAAAAAGAAAAAGGAGGTTTTATTAGAAAGTGAGTGGACAATCCAAATGTCAGAGTGAAAAATCCAGAGGAAGGTTACAGATTTTTTAATTTTCTTTTTTTTTTTTTATACAGCTGCACTGGAGGTGAATGAACACCAGAGCGTTTTGATTTCCTGCCTGGTTTCAATAAATGTTGCACTCCCAGGCACCCAAGGGATTGCTGTGGTTTGTCAAAACCAATTAATTTTCTTCCACAGAATGCTTCAGGCACCTCAAAATGTTGTTTGAGAGCTAGCACACATCTAAGGAGGAGGGAAAGCTAGCAATCAACTGCTGCTCGGGCTCTGCATCAGGAGCACAGCCCTCCAAACCGACACCAGCAGCAGAGGCAAGGCACGAATGCTGGCGTATCACCTGGTCACAGGAGGGAGCTGAGGGCAGAGCCAAAGAGAAAATGCCATGTGTTAGAAACCCTATGAATATAAACAAGAAGCTGCCACTTGTGAAACATGCCAGAAATAAGTTTCCTAAGGGAGAATTCCAAGCTGAACGTTTGTCTCTCTCACTTGTATTTCCTCGGATCCATTGCTCAGTGGTAATGGATGTAGTAATCAGCCCAAAGAGACAAACTAAACAGTTGCTATTAAAGAAGACATTTGGAAGACAAGTCCTGGAGTCAGGACTCACAGGTTCCCTCCCCAGGCCTCCATCAGACTCCCAGTGCACAGCAAGGATTTCCCTGGCTGGAGCCTCAATTTACCTACTTATGGCAGGTAAATTTACCTTACGTTACAGACTGTAATGTCTTCCTTCTCTTCTGTATTGAGATGCGAGAGCAAACTTGTTTGCAAGTAATTTTAATAATCAGCCATGAAATGCACTAGATGTAAGCACGGTATTGTCACGCTACAATTTCTTTTGCAATGAACACCAAGACACCGAGAGTTTAAGAACACATTGGAGCTATCACAGAATCGTTATGGTTGGAAAGGACCTCCAGGGTCATCAAGTCCAACCTTTCTCCTGGCATCTCTCTACCCACTACACCATATCCTCAAGCACCGCATCTATTCGTTCTTTAAACAAATTTAAACATTCATTTATACCCAGAATCATATACACTATTGATGCTATGAATCCCCTATACCTCCCATCAAACAATGATCACTGGATGTTAAGTAGCCATCCTTTTCCCTCTACAAAAGGCAGGGATGGAGATGGATGTTTTTCTTGCATGCTAGCACTCTGCAAAAGAGGCAGAAGACAAAGGAGAGTTTGACTTTTAAAAAATTTGTCTTGAGCATTGTCGGGTGACAGGAAAATCCGTGCTAGAGCAGGAAACAGAAACAACAGCTGATGTTCCCAGTAAGGGAACTTACTCCAGAAAGGCCCAGCCTACTCACAATGCCTAGGGAAACTGGGAACCAAGGCTTCTTTTTGAAGATCCCAGGTCCCTAATCTCAGGTCCCATGTCATCCTTGCTGCACCACCGACAAAAATAGAAACAAAGAACTTCCAAAATTAAAAAAGGCAGCATGCTGAGCAGTGAAGTGAGCTTTACAGTGTAACAAATCTTTAGAAGAACAAGGAATAAATCCGCCTTTCTTTCTTTTTCTATTCACCAACCATGGTATCTTCAATGACCTACTTGTTTTTAAAACTAATCCAACATTTACCATTACAATCTTCTTTGCTCCTCAAGTCACATAAACCCCCTGCTGTCTCCTCCTTCTCCATTTACCTGGCCTTACAGTCACAGCAGGGAACTGAAAATCTGCTCTCTACCTTGTAGCTACAAGCAAAGCCTTTGCTTGGGCATCCAACAGATGATAACTAATGCTACTGTTTAAACAACCCCTAGAGGGGCTCCTCTGACGCATGCAAACCTCTAGACCCTGCCTCCAGTCCAAGACACATCACCCAGGCATTCAGGGAACTGTCCTGATAGAAACAGCCATGCCTCTTATTCACAGCATCTCTTCACACAGGCAAAATGCATGTTTCATTCAGAGGGGATTTTTCTCGGTGCTCTTACTTACTATTTAATATTTATACCATGGTCAGTGTCCAAAAAGCGTGATGCTACTGGTTATGGTAGATGCTGAACAAATACATAGTAAATCTGTGTTGGACACTTATAGGTGTGAAAGGTCAGTTAGAAAAGGGGGAAAAAAAAAAAAATCAATAAGATCTGAAGCATGGTGAATAACTGAATCACAAGGACTAGACACAAATATAAATCCCAAAGAATAAAACAGAGAAATCCTCCAGAATATGTCAAAACAAAGAGGAGATGCTCCACATATGTCAGTTGACATTGATCAGCCTGAGAGCAACAGAGGGGAGCAGAGAATCCATAACCATTAGCATCACCTTCCTGCTACATTTCCTCCCTATCCTGTTTGTCTTCCCTTCTCCCTTGATGCCCTCTGCTCTGGATACGACCTTGAACTACTAGAGAGCCTGACTTATCCCTAAACCACAAAAAAGCGTGGAGTTTTTCAAGCTCACTGCATGCAGCATGGTCAAAGAAAGCTGCAAAGGATGCAAGTGTTGGAAAGCCCAAGATCTGGAGTCTCCCAAGAGGCAGTTCCTCCCAAAAGCCAAGACATCTCTTTATTTAAAGCAAACTATAGCTCTAACCACAGCACAAGTCCTCAGTCTTTGAGCAAAGCTCTCCAATATAAGCAGATCACCCGGACTTCAACGAGGAAGGCAAGGCTGATGTAGCATTAGACTCCACTCTCCCTCTCTCTCACGATAATATTTTAACTCTAAATAATTAAAAGGAAATAAGTACCTATAAAGCCAGCAGAATCATTGCAAGCCAATAGGTCAGCATGGCTGGGTGTTTGAAATAAGGTGCTCATTCAAGTTACTCACATCAGATGTCAAAGGTGATCTGTTGTAATGAGAAACGATAAATACGCTCACTTAACATGCAAGCTCGCAGCTGCAATTTACCGGGTTGAAGGCACACTAGAACATAAAACCCACAACTGTGCCCTTGAGAAGTCACCTCCACCATTCTCTCCCCTCCTTCCCAAGCCCTCCTGCATTTCTACATACAGAACACAAAGGAGATGTGACACATCTTATTGCTTCCTCCACAAAATAACCCTGAGTATCTAATGACAGTTTCGTTCTCTAAACCTTTCAGTACAACCACGTATTTCAGTGCTGGCATCTTCCACAATCCAGGATCTGGAAGTGATTGATCAGCCGCAAGAAAACCAGGATTCAGTAGTGTCCAAAACCAAGCATTTGACAAATCTACCAGGAAGAGAAACGCAAACTCCACAGCCTGCAGCATTTGATGTTGGGGTGGGGCACTTACAGCTTATAAATAATATTTAAAACCTGAAACGATGCTGGAATATGGACACATTTTCTATTGTTTTTCATCTTGATCAGTGATAGAGTTGCTTTTTTGGTTATCAGCTCTGGTCACAGGAGACTGAATCCTAGGCTATATCAATTCCCCTGCGAATGTAAAGGAAAAGAACCATCTGGAGAGAAGAAGAAAACCATTAACTTTCCATTAAAGAATAATCTATGTATGTTTTTAAGGAGGCAAACTTTAATGATCTCCACCTAATTATTCATCTCACATTCTGGCAGTGTTGGTGTGGATTTTGTCTCACTTTGTTTTTAAACACAGTTTGAAGGGAATGATTTAAACTGGGATGGACGCAGGGATCTCACAGACTCCTTCCGTCAGGGGCAGGACAACCTGGCTGAGGGAGGTTTCGAGACACATTGACTAAGGTCTCATCGTTCCTACAGATGCCTGTGTAACAGCAACACTATCAATTGTCAGAGTTCCACTGAATATTTATGAGGATCTTACAAACATGGTTGTTGACTGGCTTGGTACATCAGCTATGGTTTTGGATAGGAAGTGCAGAGCAGCACACTCAGGAGATGCACACACCTGAACGTCAGTCTGTTGAATGCTGGGCTCATTTAACTTGTCACTGATGGCAATATAAATCAGAAATGACTCCATAAACCTCACAGCAATCCCCTCTGACTTTGCTAACTCACCAACTAGCTGCAAGTGCATTATCTTCACAAAGTAATTCTGTAAAGTGAAAAGGTTCAAAGCAAGGGCTTTAAGGACTATTACTATGCTTGTTACCCTTCTAAGCACACACCCCTCTAAGGACCCGCTGGCTGCACGCACGCCAGAAAACAGTCCAGGCTGCACCACACGCTTGTTACACAGACTTGCTCAGCTTAACCACCTGCCTCAGTTTCCCAGTGGGTAACAATAATGAGCTAATAAGTGTGCGTGCCGGCACTTCATTCCAGTTTACATAGTGCTTTCTAGCCAAGGCTCTCAAACATTTGGAAAGGACCATACATAGCTTAAGCTAAAATTAACTGGAACATAAATACCAGAATTTAACTACTCAGATCACTCCTTTAGAAAATGTACCTGGGACTCTGGGTTTTCCAGCATAAGCACTCACACGCTAAAGAGCTGGTAAGTAGTGAAAGGGTGCCCAGGCAATCCTTTGCTCCTATTTATTGACTGACTGATTGAGATAAGGCTCTGTGACACAGTGCAGGCAAGTTTATCCCCCCATCCCCTTGGCAAGCTGCTAAGTTTTATGATCTGAAAAAGTCATTTAAAAACCCCCATAAACATGGCACACAAACTAACAAACTAGTCACACCTGAGTCCTGCTGGAAAAATCCCTGCCTCAGCTTTCAAATGTTGCAGAACATTTTCATTCACAGCTTCTGCATAAATGGAGCAAGTTTTGAGTCTGAGAGTCTAAGACATTTTAGCCTCTGAGACTTCTACCCCGCTCTTCCCCTTCAACTGCAAAAGCCCATCTTTCTCCACTATATATATACACACACAAAACCACACACACATATATGTGCACACCCCGATCTCCCAAAGCAGGGCTCCTGCATCTGCCAACAGGCTGTACACCGCATCGGCAGAGCGGCTTTGGTGCAGGATCTGCACCACCCACTAGAAAGGATTTAGCGAGGGGTGCTAACGTCACACAGAGCAGCCACATACAGCTATAAATTATTCATACACATTACTCTAATTATGCAAATGTACTAAAAGCTGGAGCATATGTTTCCCTGACATCTCTCAGTACGGATACAATATGGTTCTAGAACAGGGAAAGAGTGAGAAATAAGGCGATGGGTGTTAAGGGGTGTAATGATGGTAGACACTGGCCCAAGCAAAGGGTGGCAGAAGATTGCCCTTCTCCAACCAAGCTGCTGCAAGGCTAAGGACATTTAAATGCTCCTCCTTGATAATATATTGTTGGCTTTGCACTCAGTGCTGAACAGAGTGCTGAGGCTGCTGAACGGCCCAGGCAGATTAAAATAAACCCAAGCAGTTTGGAACAGGAATGTGTTTATCTGGCATCGCACACTTCCTCTTATCAAACATGAGGAGCAGGGGAGGGCACAGCAATGGTGTGCAGAAGCAGGCTGTGTGCACGCTGGTAGGAGAGGGGGAGGAAACAGCAAGGATCAGACAGATAATGCATGATCTTGGGAACCAAAAGCATGGAGATAGGCATCATCTCACCACAGTACAGAATCCATACTCTTGGTCAGCCCCCAGACGAGCACTAGCTGTTGGGAAACTCAACTAGGTCCTTTCTCCCTCGCAGCGTTTGGAAGAAGGCAGGCACTCAGCGCTGCTGGAGCATAGGCAGCTGGCTCTGTGTGTTGTCCAAGCTTTGGGCTCAAACTCCTTGAACTCTGTCAAGCACAGTGCAGTCACTGGGCATCGCTCACCTTCCACTCCAGAGGCTGAGGCTGACTCCTCAGAAAGAAAGGGCCAGATGCACTCTGCTACAGCGTTTTGAAGTCCAAACTGTGGATTCCAACCCAAGGCATTCTATGATTCTATGATTCTGGTACTGGATTGAGTATGAGAAGATTAGCATCTTACTATCAACTCTGCGACGTCTAAGGATCATATTCACTGCCCTTCTGTAAATGCCCAGTCCATCCGACAGAGCCCTTTGAAAGCAGACATGCTCCTCAGACACTCCATGAAGAGCACTGAGCGGGAAAGCTCCGATTCTCCAGCATCATTCATTTAAAATCCCATAAACACTTCCCAAATTCTCCAGCCCTGACTGAATGACCAGGTGAGTGTTTCTGTACCCAGAGAAAACAAAAGAGCAAATTACACGTCATGTAATACCACCGCTACTTGGAAGATTTAGGCTACGTTACTATTATGCCAGTAGTTATCCAAGATCAAAAAAGTTGAACGGAAAACCTTGGCAGCTCCTTTGATAAGAGCATGTCTTACCTCCTCATGCTGGCATTAAAGAGACTCCCTAGCTCTGTACCAGCAGTCTTGTAAGGGATGCACTCACACAGCCACGTGAAATACCAGTGCTGCAGAGACTCGGTCACAGGAGTGCTAGCAACTGCAGTAACATAGAAGGTGGGTGCCACTTCAGCTCTTCAGATCCAAGCCAAAACTCTGCTAGTACACTATTTTTAAAATCTAAGATCTTCCCTGTGCACAGCTGAATCACAGTTCCTCACCTGTGGCTGCCTCCACTCAAGGATGGCCACGCTTTGAAAACAAGAGGAACTGGAGAAGCAGCACTGAGCAGAAGAGAGAGGCAGGTTGCAGGTGATGCTGTGAGGCAGATGAAGGTGGGGACGCCTGCACAGACCCTGGTCACTCTGCCCCAAGCTCTGGCCAGCAGGATTTGTCCTTCCCTTTCACAAAAGACCAGATGAATGAACAGCAGCACTTCTGCCAGGCAAAACAAAGCTGAGAAAACAGCACAAGATAACAAGCAGAAATAAAATACAGACATGAAAATCCACTGAAGTAAAACCAGCTGTTGATTACCAGGACCAAGCCCAGCCATTCCTGCCGTGCCACATTCACCAGACCCCTCGTGGGCAGTAGGCTGCATCCCGAAGGGCATGGCATGAGTCTGCCCTTTCCCTGGGCTGCTCCTCCTTTCCATGCAGTCACACGTGCTTAGGAGCAAGCACAGCTCACGCAGAGGCTCGCTGCCTGCCAGCTCTGCAGCAGGCTGCTCACCTTGCTCCTGGGCTCGGGTTTGGGACCATCCACCCCTTTATGGACTGGGTATTTCCTCATCACCAAGGCCAGCATTATCCATATCGTCCAGCTGGACACCAGTGGGGCAGATCTAGACACTATCATTTGACAGAAGAGGACCACAAAAATGATCAGAGGCCTGGAACCCCTCTGCTGTGGGGACATGCAGAGTGAGTTGGGGTTGTTCAGCCTGGAGGAAGCAAGCCCATTAACTGCCAGCTACAGATAAAAGGTTCTAGAGGAGGAGGAGGAGGAGATGATGATCTGACCAACTAGCTACTCACCTCAGGGGACAGGATCAAACACAAGTAACAAGCCAAAGGACACTTGGAATCTCAGCCTAGCCATCCAGCAAAGGAGTTTAACACAACATCCAGGCAAGCTGCTCAGCAAGGTACAAAACCCAGAACAAGCAGTTCTGCTGCCGTCGGGCCCGCTGCAAGTGCCGGCACAGCAGGACACTGCGAGGCTGGGACAGGGCTGCGCCAGTATGGGAACCACATCTTGAGCACTAAGCCTACCCTGGAGCAAGCTTCGCAACACAAGGAACCATCTAGGCTGGAAACACAACAAATTCATCCAGTTTTGACCAAAGTCAACAACTTTTACTTGTGCCCACTGGAAGAAACAGATATTTAGTGCAGTGTAGCAAGAAATGTCAAAGCCAAACTTCTTTTTTTGTCCTGCAAAGCGATGAGGAGCCCACCATAGCCACAAAGAAAGTTGCTAACAGAAAAAGAAGTCAGAGAATTGGATTTTTAGTGTAACATTCCTCATTCTAGAAAGAATTATTTAAAGAATTTCAACTTAATCAGTCAGCATTTTAGGGCTCCACATATCACTGTGCCAGTCAGAGTTCAATTAGCAAAGATTTGTGCTCTCAGCTATCTCTGGCGAGCTGCAAGGGAGGAGAGGACAGAGACAAAGCAACACGCCCTAATCTCCCAGTACTGGGATTTGTTTTGGGGCATGCCTGGAGCAACCAGCCAGCACAATGCTGCACCACCAGCGTGCAGGGGGCTGAGCAGTGACTTCACTGGGCAGCAAGCCCACAGTCCTCCCTGCAGCCCCAAGCCCGCAGCATTCAGCTGTGCAGGTAGCCCCACCACAGCCAGTCTGACTGACAGGGACACTTGCACTTCTGTATTTTCAAGGTCTGGACTTCAGAGGAGAAGTAAGGTGGTGCCTCACAGCTGAAAGGAGAGCCCTTGGCCCCTTTGCATCTCAGAGCCTCTCACCCTCCTCTGTAATTGCTACAGGAAAACAGTCCACTTAGACTATTCAGATCCTTGGTTGTGCAAGCTCGGATAATCTTCCCAGGGGAAGCACACAAGATGACTGCCTGTCCACTTTGCAGGAGAAGAGGATAGCAGGGGCATTTTACATTTAGTACCCCAACTCTAGGAAATGGCTGAAGAGTTAAAATAAAAATCATTCTTGGGTGGGCAGCACTCCAGTAAGAAAAAAACATTCAGCACCGTTATGTTCCTGGAAACCTTACTTTTGATAATAAATTTCATGCCTCATATGCCACAACAGCTATACGATTTCAGTCAATAACCAAAGAATAGGTCCACATCCTTTCACGGGAACCCAAGAAAAAAATATTTGTAATAAACCTGACAAACCTGGGAGGAGGGTATTGTTATTGTTATTTACTGGTCTGTCACTTTGACAGTCAGGCCTGAACTGGAAAGGGAAAATCCACTTCTGGCATGGCACCACTCCTGGTGCTTACAGACTTCTTAGACCCAGGAGAGCTGCCAGTGGGACCCACCACCTGCACAGCAGACCCATCAAGTTCAGAAGTACCAGTTTTGTCTTTGGTGATACCGGAACGCTTTTTCCCCTATTTCTAATATCACTCCCTATGCATTACATACCAGAAGCCTCCCTCTGCAGGCATTTTGAATGTCCCAGGCTAGCATGGCAACCCCAAAGAACATCAGCAAGTTTTGGCAAAACCCAGGCTCTATGTGGCCCATTTTTCTTCATCCTTTCTGCCCCACGTGGACCTATTCTTGCCTAATAATAAATCTTCCTGAGAAATCCCAGCAGGTGGGATTCACTCCCAGCTAGACAGACATTTCAGCTCCTGCTGCTCCTCAGGCAGTGGCTTTCCCTTCTCCTCTGAGCTCTGCTCACTGTGACTGCAGCTCTGAAGGTTGGTACTGGACTCCAACACCTCCATCCTGGGTGCAGACCAGAAAATGATGAAGCAAGGAGAGCTACCAAGTCCAAGTCATTTCCAGGTAGTGCCCTTTACAAGAAGGGAAGCATGGATCAAGTCCCAACCTTAAGAATTAGTTGCCACCCTCTACATTCCAAGTATGGTTGCAGCCGAATATGGATTTGTTTGGGTTTTTTTATCCGTGTCTCAGAGTGGGTTAGCGTACCCCCTGTATGACATTAAACAGCTCCCATACTGGAACCCAGATAAACCTGTGTGCAACTGGTGGATAAGAGGATGCCCTGTGAGTACAGCTCCGAGTTCTTCGGGACAAAGCACTCTGTGCTATTTCACATCAGTGAAGCTATGCGAGTCTGCACTAGCAAGCGATGTGGTCTTTAACTGTCATTCACTTGATGTGACATTATGAATCAAACCTGAACTCTGCATCCCAAGCTCCCCTCTGGAGATCCACAGACAGCCTCTACTAGTCCTTTCTGGTGTTTTAACAGCTGCTTGTTGGAATTTTCAGTAGCTCGTTCCTTGGCTTCAGGTGGTTTATGCATTCACCAGATACAGTAATCATGCGCGGCTCCCTCCCTTCACAAGAAGGTTCCAAAGCAGTTTCCAAAAAACCTGTTCAACCCCTCTGTAGTCAGTTTATCTGGTATTAATCCAATAAAGCAATGCGCCATGTTCTATCAGAAAAATAAACCAGGAAAAGCAGGAAGCTCTCTTACCTGTAATTGACTGACTGGCCAATAGGAGTCAAGTGCAGGCAAATTGGAGGTGTAATTTCTATTTAATTATGGCATTAAAAAAATTACATGATATACCTATTTAACATGCAAAGGAGCAAAATCAAAGCTAATAAGAATAAATTGTAAGAGAGGGCATGTACAAAATGTAGTAGCAGTCTTTTTTTATTCTCCAGTGTGCTCTGCTTAGCAGTATGCTGGCTGTTATGCCTGTGCATTGCCTGGAAAGCTCGTGTCCCTGGCTCCGGTTCTGAGACCCTGACAACATGCAAAACTGCATCGCACAAATGCAGAGATCAATAAAAAATGCGTTAAAATCAAAGTGGTGTATACACTTTTCATGCTGCACGTGAAGTTTACATCAACGCAGTTGAAGTTGAGTTGAAATGAATGCAAGCAAAGTCCAGATATACTATTCCAGAGCTCAAATATGGACGTGAATGAACGGATGAACTATGAATGAGATTTGCAAGCCTTCAGTGAAACTCAGTTGAAAATGCATTTAAAAGAAAAGAGCAAAACTTCTATGTTTTGACAATGGGTTACAATCAACAGTAGAAAATACGAAGAATTCTGTTGAAGCCAGTATAGCTACTAGTGTAAGACAGACAGCAAGAGCCCCATTGGTATCTGAGAAGAACATGCCACTGCCATAAGAAAACACAAACACATTTCATGCTTTTTTCTGAGGCAACAAATGAGTGCTAGAGAAGCTCATTTTCCTTAGATTAACACCATAACCCTAATTTCAAATGATTCCATTTCAAAACAGCTGGCCAGCACAACAGCATTGGGATGGGGAAACAGGGAGGGTCTTAAAGCCCCTTTGATCTACAAATCTAAAAAGCCACGACGAAGCCATTCTATAACCAGCCTAACCCAACCCTGAGCACTGCTGCCAGGAAGAGAGCAGGTCTGGCTTCTGCAGCCTGCCGTACCTGGGCCCCTGGGCTAAGTCAGGGAGCAGGATGCGGATGCCAGCAGCAGGAACAGGGTTTTGTTTTGTGGCGCTTGGCAACAGAAGCCAAATGAGAATTACAGTTTTACTTGCAACGTAGATTTAAAAGTTCGGAGCTTCCAACAGCTAGTCAAATTATCCTTTGAACATTTCCTGCTTTGTCAACAGAAGTTTAAAATTAAAACACAAATTAAACTACCTTGAGTCCCTGGAGGAAAAGTTAGTCGGATTTAAGATGCATTTTGTGTGTCATATAGGAAAAATCCCCACAGGTACATGCTCAGATAGTAATAACATGCAGCCCGAGAGACAAACAGATACAAACCACCCTCACTCCCGCACACTGGAGAAATGCTTCCAATTGACCAGTAACCAGAAGCACAGCCAGGCACGGCCCTGCACATGGGGTGAGCTGAGAGCGTGACTCATGGTGAGTATTCACACAGGTGATTTCTGCGGATGAGAACATTCATCGCCACAAGGAAGGCAGCACAGGTAAAAGACAGACAGCTTACCCCTCTGAGCTGCTGGACTCCACCAAATATCCTCATCACTCCATCAATCTCCTGCTCCAGCCTCCTGGCCCAGTACTGCATACTGCAAGAGACAGAGACAGAGAGAAAGAGAAAGGGAGAGAAAGAAAGAGAGAGAGTCAGAGCCCTGACACTCAGCAGATAAGCAAGGTGATTGAAGGCAGAGGGAGGAAATCAGTGCCCTCAGCTAAGTTCACTGCTCTTTCTGCAGCACCGGGTGCAGGCAGAATACCAAGAACATGCAGCTTTAAGAATTACGGCTGGGGCAGGCTGTAAACTTCAACAGTTCAGAATTTATGCAGAAGGTACCACAGAGAGAAACGGGGAGGGGAGGGTACAAACAAAAATTGGAAGGCATGTTGATTTTTTTTTTTTTCCCCTCCTTGTATAAACACTTTCAGTAGATAATTCATTAAGCCCAGAGTGATTAACAAGGTCGAAGTGCTGTGGCGGACAGAAAACAGCTTACAGCTTCGGCAGGGCTCTGTGGCAAAGAGCAAGCACAGAGCCATGGCAGGACGGAGTCCTCCCGTGGCAATGGATTACGGCTGCGGCATAAGAGAAGAGACCTGGGCAGAGCCAGGAGCCAAGAACAGCGCATCGAGTGCTGAAGGATTCATCTGCTTTGCACCTTCAGCTAAGGGCAACCTGAGTCAGGCACTGATTCTGCCAGGTCCACTATGGGCAGAGCTGCCTCTTGGGGCAGCAGAAAAGGCCAAGAGGTGCCATGGGGCATCTCCTTCCTCTCGAGCCCTGGGCAGCAAGGGAGCTGGCTGCCAGTCCTTCCAACAGGAACGACACCCTCTGATATATTCAATCACACAAATTGCTGCCTAGAGCAACACCACCAAGTTAAAACCAGTAACAACCCCCCCCTCTTCTAAATCCACAGAACTTGATAACTCTCCTCCTTTTAATGAGATTTCCTGACGCCAGCTGCTGGTCACGCAAATGTCCTATCTCCCATCTGACCTGGAAAATCACACTCTATTGCCTCTGCACCACCAGGCACTGCCATCAGTGCTTTTCCCACAGCAACACTCACCTCCCAGCACTACACCAGAGAAAGGAGGGAAGGGGCACGAGGAGGAGGAGGTAAGGCCAGCAGCATGGCAAAGCAATGATGGGAGGGAGCAGACCAGCCCGGGGGTTTTGCACTTTGATTAGGTTCACCAAGTGACTTCACTCTTTGTGCAAAGAGACATTCCCCAGGCAGCCCACGCGTGCTCCCCCACCACCCGCAAAGCCAAAGAAGCAGCTCTCCTGGACATAAAGGAGCAAAGAAACACAACGAAGAAGCATGGCCATGGAGGAATCTGAATAACACAGCACAGCCCAAAAGCTGGGCAGAAATACCAAAGCAGATAGATGCCGGAGACGACTGGCAGAACAGAGCTGAAGCATCGCTTGTGCGGAGAGGGGGGACAGACAGAGCGGGACTGGCAGACAGACGCGTGTTACTCACACAGCAAAATTCATGCCAATTAATAACATACAAGGCTGTGGATGAAAACAAGATTTAACTGTGCATGCCAAATCTTCCCAGTGTAACTTATGCTATTTCCCACATTCCCGCAGAGGCAACACTGTCTCTTCTCCCCTGGGAGCCTGGCTGAGGAAGAGGGAAAATCCAGGGAAGGAGATGGGTGAAGACATCGGCAGACCCAAAAGCAAAGCTTTCAGTGGGACTGACAGTGTCACTAACAGAGCTGATGGGGCTCGGGTTGTTCAGGGCTTTTTTTTTTTTCCTTTATAAGTCTAACATTTTATTTGCTATCAAAGGTATATTCAGGTTGTCCAAAGTTACCCCAAAATCTTCCAAAGTATTTTCACCAAAAAAATACTTTTTTTTTTTTTACACATATCATTAATTAAAAAAAATGCCTTGGAACACCAACACTGTTTTTAAAAAATTTTTTCATCCCTCCCCCAGTTTTTCCAATGAACTTAAAAAAAAAAAAAAAAAAAAATCAATTATATGCTCATACTCAGCCACAGGTCCAAGAAACCCTGCTGAGGACTTATTGGAGCTGACACCATTCCTTAACTTCCAGCTCTAGGCAAGATCCTCGATTTCAGTGACACCTGTCTGTGCCAGCTCCCTCCAGGAACACCTACACCACCACTGTAAGGGGAAATTACTGTCCATCTTGAGCTCTGTCCATCAACATTAACAACTGCTCATATCCGCATAAATGTCACGTATGGCCAAGCCTTCAGAAAGGATTAATTATAGAGGAGACAGAGGCATCAGTATAACTCTGTTGGTATATGCAGAAGAGACACTGAGTGCTCAGTTCAGCTGGGATTTAAAATTAATTTAAATTTAGTCAGCATATTTGTTAAAAAAAAATAAATTTAAAACTTATTCCACCCCCTGCCTCCGCCCCAAGAAGTACTACTATTTTAGGGAAAAGCCATTGGATTTTTCATTCATAAGAAAGACTGCACTTCCCTTATGATACTTGGCTCTCAACCTTAGAGAGCCCAGCTAGGCCTTGTAGTACAAGCTTTAGATACCACTATTTAAAAAAAAATGTGTATTACACTATCATTTAGATACCACTATTTTAAAAAGTGTATTACACTATCAAAAAAGGCAGGAGGGGATTTCTGCATAGTTGACACCAGGTTTCTAGATTAAAAAAAACGTAATAGCAGAAGCAGTTTCTTTTTTTGGTGTACTATGACTATACGAGAGCTTTTGCCTATGGTAGTAAATGTTCTTTTTTCCAACTAGCACATCCCTTACCCACAGCACTGGCAAAAGCCCCTGTGTGTATCTGACCCCATTAGCATGTCCCTCTAGCCCTGGCAATGTCCATGGCCAGGAGTCTTCAGAGTGGGCCACGTCCCAGAACTTGGGGGTTTCATCTCACTTGCCATATGCCGGGTTGAAAGCAACCTTAACAAACAAAACAGAAACACCATTATTATTCTGTCTCAGTTGACCTTCTGCCTCCTGTTTCTCTTCCATAGCCATTGCACTTAAAATTTTATGTAAGATGACCGTAGCAAGGATGAAGAGGGTAAAGAAACTGATAGCCTGATTATGAGCATGGAGATTTCTCTTTGAAGCGTGTCTCCTATGGAAGCTGTAAGCAATAAGACACGACAGTCATTGCACGCCTGGCCCATTACTGCACGCCTCAGGTGGCGTTACAGGGCTTGAGGAGCAATAACTCCTCAAAACACGCAGCCTGGAGTGCCCTACTGCTCTTGTGAAATGGCATTTACAAATACAGCATAAAGAAAACAGCTGATGCACCAACAGGGAAGCCACTAGCACGGATATAGTGCTGCTCACAGAAAGCCACCAGGCTCTCTTTATGAGCCATGCACCGCTTTAGTGTCCTCTGTAGTGAATTAACATAGGCAAGGAGAAAATCTTCAAGCTCAAGTACTTGTGATTGCACTCAGTAGCTCTGTGCCTACAGGAACTACATGCAAGGAGCTTGGCGGCCCCACCATCCCCTGTCCCCTCTTTAGGAGGGACATGCAGAGCACATCCCAGTGACCTCCATCATCCCAGTTGTCTCTGTCTTTGCTGGGAAGCCTCCAGAGGACTCTTCCAACCTAACAACTCTACAGCCATCGTATGCACAAGCATGATCACACACATTCAGAACATATATTTTAAATCTCATGCATTGAAAAAAATGGGTTTGTTTCCTTCCCTTGTAAACACAGCCTCCCGTGCAACATTTAACAAGGGACGCAAGTGATTTTTGAGAACACACCACCATTTATCACTGCCTCACCAAAGAAAACTACAAAAATGCTAATTGATTTCATAATTTGCATATTTGATTTTTCTTAAAGATGAGATAAAGTAGGCTTTAAAAAAAGCAGCAGAGCTTCAAAAATATTTACAGTGACAAGCATCACATCAAGAGGCAAATCACTGCTGCTGCAGTCGGGGCCAGGAAGCCAAGCATCCCGCCTGTCCACTCCTGCTCAGCGGCTGCCTGTGCCCTGCCACTGCTCGCAGCAACCCCGACTTAGGGCTGGGACACGTTTCATGCGTTAGGTGACCCAAGCAGCTGCAGACACTTCTGTGCACATCGGCATTGGTTTGTGAGGCTACACCACTGCTCCAGCTGCGTGGCTTCAGAGGAAAATGAGAATTGCCTGGCAAGACAGGAAACAGGCTGTCCTCAGCCCACGTCCTCCCACACTTGTGTACACAACAGATGGCAGCCTGGAGTCCTGGTCTTCTGTACGGAAGCTGAAGACACTCATCGACAAGCCACCAGTGCAAGCCATGCGCTGACAGCCCATGGCCAACAACAAGAGGATGTACCACCGCAGCTCAGCTCAAAGTCCCTCTGCCTCTTGGTGGCTCAGGGTGCAAGGGACAGACTCTTCATGGGCTGCAGTCACACCTCTTCATAGCTGACCGAGGAGGGGGTAAGGCAGTTACACAAAGTACTAATGAATATAAGCCTCATTGCAGGAGGCCTCTCACGAAGGCACAGGGAAGGGAGAAGTAAGAGGAGAGAAAATGCGTTTTCTGCTTGAGGACACTTATGTTTTTAAAGCAGCCTTAGGAGAGTGCTTGTTTGGCTGTGAGCAAGAGAGGATGTTAAAAAAAAAAGAAGTAGGAGACTCGATCCTGTTCTCTTGCTGCCTTCCTGTTCCAAAAGAATAAGAGAAAGATTCCCACAAACATGAAAGGAAGGACAAGAGGAAAAACTACTTGCTGAGTAGATACACTGCCCAAAAGCTTATTGGGTTCTACGCGGAGAGTGTTCTGTACAAGTGTCTACACTTCACGCAGTGTGTTCAGCCAAGAACGCTTCACTCTGATTCATACGCTTTGGTTCAGTGCCCAAATATTGCTATTTAATAAGGTTATTAATTACTGTGTTGTCTAATTTTTGCTGTGCAGGAACTTCCTATAATTGGCTTATTCCTTCAAGATGCTTAATCCTTTAACTGTAACAGCGCGTGTCAGCACGCACGCGTGCGTGTGTGTGTGTGTATGTGCACGCTCGTGCCCCCTCTGAGTTCTCATTTCTTGCAAACCCAAGCTGTAAAACCCCATGTGAGCCAATATTTACCCAGCAAGGAAAAACAAGTCACCTTTTTTTTTTTCCACCTGAAGATACAACTTCCAGAGAGCACCTGTTTTCTTCAAAATAACCAAATAACTTACTGACTGTGCTTCCAGACATTATCAAGCCTCCCACACTCGTTTTATGACTCCTTTTTGATTTAAATAATGTGCTCAGGTGTTTATATAAAGCAGGAGCGGGAAAAATTTGCCTGCTGGACTAGTATTTTTTTAATATTTGTCAAGACATTATTTACCTCTGCCATCTGGTCTCCTCTATAATAAGAAAGCATCTTTGACATTACAATAAGGGGGAAGGAAGGGACAAATGAATATTAAAGCTATATCCCAAGGAAGATCTTTAAGAAACATGAAGGGGAAAGATCGTGGGATAGTACATTCTACATTTAGCTCTATCACCAGATTACTTTGTTCTCCTTGATTCAAACGCTAACTTTCTGCACCTGTTTCTCTGTCCTTTAACTGCATCATCTTTACAATTTGCAGAAAGCTGTCTTCAAAAAAAAAAAAAGCAAGTTCCAGACCCCTACCTGATCCATCCTGATCTCAGTCTGATGCCCCAACAAGTATTACAACACAATAAAAAGGATAACTGGGGAATTTTCTCAAACCGCAGGATAGACAGAGCTGGGAAAAAAATGAGGGGAAAATAGTCTCACAATTATACAGAAAATTTGTGTTTCTTTAACAATTCTTGAACACAAATATTCTGGTAGGTACCTGTGGGAAAACCAAGAGTAACCACCAACTTACCACCAGGGACATTTAGGACAATAGGAAAATTGTTCCTTAAATATGACTTCTCTATCAAAAAACCAGAAGCATTAACCTTTTAAGGTCTAACTCCACCTAGAAACAGAACAGGTAGTAGCAGATGTTCAGTCAGTCACAGATGTGGGATGGCAGAGGCTTCAGGAATTTCTCTTCCACCATTAGTTGCATTGGGAGATCTAAACACCTGAACTCTCTGTATGAAGTACTGTCTAATCTGTTCTTTAAATCCTCCACTGAAGGCGAATCTAAGATCCCCACGGTACCTTCTTCATTTTTCACATTTGGCACAGAAGTTCCCATCTTACCCACCCTAAATCTTGCTTCCCTCTTCCCACTTATCCCACCTACAGCAGACACTGAAAAATTCTTAAGCTCCTAACTAGAAGATCACTATTCTGTTGCATCCTTTGCCCTTCAATTCTTTATTTTTCTATTCCAAACTCTTTTTTTCCAGCTTTCCCTCTTCTGCACTGTTTTCTAAACATTTCATCCTTTTTGTTGCCCTGCTCTGGATTCGCTACAGTTTACCTACATCTCTGAAGTCTCATGCCAAACACTGAGATCAGGTGCTCCAGCAGAAGTCAAATCCAGTGCTGTACGCGGAGGAAAACATCACCTCCCCAGCCTTGTCCAAGAAACTCCTGAACACTGCAAAGTAAATGTGCCCTTCTGCTGCAAAAGCACTTCATTGATTCAAAGTTTGTGATCCGCAGTAATTCCCAAGATGTTTTCTGCCACGCTGCTACCAAGACAGTTATTCTTTATTCTGTATTCGTACATTTGATTTCTTCCTCTTAAGTGTAGCACTTTGCATTTGTTTTCACTGAATTTCATTTTGCTGATATCTGTCTCGCCATTCAATTTTTCTAGATCATTTTGAATTCTGATAATGCCTTCCAAAGTACACCCAACCCCTCCTAGCTCAGTGTCGCCTGCAAATTTTATAAGCATATTTGCCATTCCACTGCCTAAGTTATTAATGAAAGTATTGAATAAAAGTAGGTCCAGGGCACATCCCTGCAGGACCCCTCTCGAAATGCCCTCCCAGTATGACAAAGAGTCACAATAACTATTCTTTGAGAGCTACGTGTCCAATCAAAATATCTTGAATTTCAAACTTCACAAAAAGCTGATTTGGAGCATTTGATATGCAAAGGAGTTGGAGGCCAAAGGATAATTCAGTGAATAATTTAAAGCCTAAGAGTAGGTTTGAGGAAAATGGCAATCTGTTGGTGGATGATTTGCCAATAGAAAGAGGAAGGAGAAGTCACTGAATGTGTTAGCTGGTACATTTGCCCGGCAGTGCTGCAAAAGGCCCCCACGCAAGCACTGCATTCTTCCGACCAAAGGCGTGCACATGCCTCCCGTGATACAGCGATGAAAAGAACAAACGGCAAAGCAACCACAGCAAATATCTTCTGCAGACTGTACAACAGAGGAGAGCACTTTCCCAAAAGGCATTTCTAGCCATGAACTCCATCAAGTTCCTTCTGTCCTTATCAGTCTCCTGTTCATCTTCAGGCCATCACTCAATGATGCAACCATTCTGTGATGGATGCTTTGATGTTAAGAGAATTATTTGGCAGGACCTCCGTATGAAGATCCCCAAATACATTGAAAACGTGCAAGAATTAATCCTCACAGTCTTAAGTGGTAAATCTGATCTCAGCACATTGCCACCAACTCATGCTTCTGTAAGTGGTAGCAGAACCAGGCACCTCAAGATGGTCCACTAGTTTGCTGTTTTTAACTGGGAGACAAAACAAGTTCAGCAAGAAGTCCTCTGCCATGCAGGGAGTCTAATCAAGCCACTTACCAACTGTATAAGCAAAATTGAATTTGGTTTCCCTACAACAAGAATAAATTAGTCATTGAATTTACCTTTGGAGACCCAAATCGAGTGTTCCTGCTGCTATGGGGATGGTCCTGTGAATGGGAACTTGAATGTGTGGCTCACTGACCTCTCACGTGATGGTGGCAGAAGCAGCAGCATGCAACTTTGGAACGGTAACACAAGCGAAATAAGCCAAAGGCAATGACTGCCATTACTGGAGCTGTACTGGTGACAGCAAGCAACGTGCTACCCAGAATAATTAACTGTTCAGAGCCAAAGCTAGCCTAATGCCTTAGCCTCCCTGCTTTCTTGGAAGCCACACTCGTATTTTACATCCTGAAACTAGATTTCTATAGCACACTTGCTGATGCACGTCAGGAGCGAGAGAAGCCCACAGGTTCCACCATGTTTGCACTCTTGTCGCGCAGGATTAGAACTGGGCTCCTGATCTCAAAGCCTGTCACAAATCTGGACTTGAAACGCAATGAATTAATAAATAAGTGAATAGGTGTCAGTTTTATGAAGCACACTACCTGCATAAATTTCACCCAGTGCAGTTGCTTGTCATTTTCAGCACCCCTTGAGACCTCAATGGCTGATAAGCCTCGCACGTCGCTTTGCAACCCATTATACAGATGAAGTTTTATGATAAAAACCTTCCTCCTCGCTGACGACTCCTGTTTCACAGATGCAATCTGAGTGGAGGATGAAGAGATCCCATCCCCCATAGCAAAGGTAAGGTTACAGAGGGTAGGTCTTAGTAAGGATTTTGCAGGCTACATGAATTATTAAAGTCCTTTATGATATAATGACAGACATAGCAGGTTATTTGTTTATTCCGTGTATAATTCATTACTCTCTTGGGAGCTAGACAGAAGTAAGATAGCTTGTTGCATCTTCTTGTTCATTCCAGTAAATCCTCATCACCAGAGGGAAGGCTGAACCACCCCAGAAGACAATACAGCCACACCTTGCAGGACCTGCACTTTTGGTTGGAGACGGGAGAGCTTGGAGAAATAGCAAAGCTGTCACTTGAGTACCTCAGGCTAGATGGCCAGAAGATGACAGTCCAGGTAGCGTTTCTGTATCATGCCACCAGAACACTGTCATCTAAAGCATAAGCAAACAGCTTTGTGATTAGATGCTATGAGTTGCCGCATGCTCCTGTATCACTGCTGAGCAACAGCAGAACTATCCAAAGGATATCAGCTTTACCTCCTGGCTACGCAAATAGTAAGATACTGGACAAAGCAAAACAGTTTCCCTTGCTTGGGTCATTTGTGTAAAGAGTCTGGTCAAGATAAGGTGCAAAATACGACACAAGAGTGCCATGTCCTGATAGCTGGAATGGAATTTTGAATACATACATTGTAGTCATCTCTCATTTCTCTAGTGTGCCCTTCAAAGGGTGAGGGAGAGATGTCATGCCAATATGGCAACTGGGAAATAAAAGACTGAGCCCCTGACAAGAAAGAGCTTCCCAATGCTTCCCTCCACCCAGTGATGCTCCTACTGCCAGGAAGGGTCACACTACAATGGAGAGTTGCAGCAAAACACAAATGTGGGCAAGCTGAAAATGGCACACTGGGTAACTCTTACCAGCCACAGCACCGCTGGACTGCCTTCAGCATCCGCGCTGCCCGTCACACATTTCAGCTGACCAGAAACAGACCAGGCACACAACGATTCATCTGATCACTAGAACACAAGCCATATTAAGCAGTTTGATAGAGGACTACTGACTCGTCAGACCTCTGCTGAATGTGTCCGTAACTTCTCTCCTTAGCAAGGAAAGGTATTATTAACCTCTGCCACAAAGACCTCCTGCTACAACAGCTATTTAGGGGGATCCGCTACCACTATTCTTCAGCCTCTAACCACGCTAATCCAAGTCTGTGGGGTTTTTGGAGTAGCCTCTCAGCATCATATGCAACATTCCTCAGGGTCTTTTGGGTGTCACTGTCACTAGATGTCTGTCTAGTTAAATTTCCCATTTTAAACAACCCCTCTTCCCACCATCCCCCTACCTGAGAGATTCCTGGCTCCTAAAAGAGCGTTGTAATCATTGTTATTATAAAGCACTTAGCAATGCTCACTCATTGCATCTCTCACCAGCCAAACACCCAGAACCCTGTTATTTCATATGCAGTCGCCTTCATTTGCAGAAGCTCTTCATTGTATTAGTCCCTTTCAGCAATGAAAGAAAAAAGGGAGTGGGGGTGGAGAGCATTAAAAAAATAAATAATAGTTTACTGCATTTTATGCCATTACCTCACTACTTTGCGATACACATCTAAAAGCTCTCTGCAAGACCTCTCCTGTTGTAATGTGGCATCCAGACACATTCTGAGGCAGGATAGTAGAAGCATATAGCCCAGTTTGGTTTTGTCCCAAGTACTGCTGCTCACTCAGAGCACTACAGCAACATGGATGAAACCGTCACCTTTCACAGGTCACCTCCTCTGTCCTCCTCCCCACGCAGCTGGGACAAATACTGCTCCCTCCACAGGGAAAAAACATGTACCTACAACCTTTACTTTGAAAAGGATGCAAGACTATTGAAATGGAGGTGACGGAACCACACTTGCAACACTCAGAAGGTACTACAGGATTTGCTGTACACGTGCAGGATGTTGGTCCACCAGGCTCAGTTTCCCCATCTCCAGCCAAAGCCAGCTTTTCACATTGGAAAAGACGTACCTCCTTGGAGGACCTGGAAGGATGATGCTGTGCTGGAGTACCTTTAGGAATGAGGACACTGTGTCAAGCACCTTGGGAGTTCCCCCTGCTGCAAGAAACCATCACTCTGCAACAAGCTGTCTTGCCTTTCAGAAGGGAAGGGCCACTAGGAAACTCAGCTGGAGCCTAAGCACAGATGGGTCCCTCTCCTCACCAGATGCTTCAAGCTAATAAGCCAGCAGTGCACCCACAACCTTGCTTCACAGCTATCATAGTTACTGTCCACATTCCCTCACCATTGCAATATCACAATTAAAGCACAGATAGTGCAATGGCCCATCAAATATCATTTAGAAGGGATTGATCAACATTAAAATGTCAAATCCTAATATGCCTGACAGAAATATTTTCCTTTTTTTCAGGAGGGAAGAATGAAGCTAAAAAGGTGAAGCGGTAGACTCAAATCCAGACAGACTTTTGGAAGCAGAGTCAGAACTGCAACGCAACCTCCTGATGCAAAATTTGAAGCTTGCCCTTGGAAGACAGCACTCAAACTCCAAAGCAGGGAACTCACACACCAGTGGACACCCCAGAGCAGGTCTTCTCCTAGCCCTCACACACAATATGCTCACATGTAACTGAAATTTAAGATTACAAGATAATTCTCTCTTCTGTTTTTCTTAAAAAGTACTGATATTAAAATCAAAAGCATCTGACATTCAAAAGCCCTATGAATATAACGTCTCAGACTCTTTTCTTTAAGAGAGAAAAATCCCAGTCTCTAATGTGGTCCTCTCAATGGGGCCCATGACATCATCAGCCCCTTTCTATTTAGAATAATGACTTCTTCCACATGCCAAGAGATTTGAAATTACCTGTGAAATGTATTTCCCTAGGCACAGGCTCAAGGAGCATGTAAATTACCCAGCTTAATGGCCTCTAGAATTTCACTCTGAGACACACACAGAGGGAGTGGGAAATGTTCAGATATCTCAGGCACCATCTGAGGGGATAAACGTCCAAGGGGTGGTCAGGAGCTACTGTCCTACAGCTCCCCCAGTAACAGGTCCCACTGGCGAGTGCTTGCCACAAAGAGGCAATGAGCATGAGAGATCCAATTCTACACGAGAGCATCATCAGCACAAAATGCAATTTTGAAGAGAGCATTTCTTGGGAAAGGTGCCTGCCCATAACTCACACAGCACAAGCAGCCAACATAGGGCTTATGCAGCAGAGGGCACCCGTTTAATTTGCAAAAGCCCAGCGCTAAGCACACTAAGCACTCGGCAGCAAGCCCTCTTGCCCTCCATCTAACTGCACAGAGAACAGCACTGCCCAAGCTTTGATGTCCAGGCATTTGCCAGAGGATAGTGTCCTTCCGAGAAGCTTTTCATCCACAAGGACAGTTCCCACTCTCCCAATATCAAAGAAAGGGACAGATACTGTCCCTGGAGTCCCAATCCTCCTGGCCATGTTTCGGTTCTTGCAGCTGAACCTGATGTCTGGTTAGTATGTAGAAAAGAAACATTTATCCCAAAATGAAGAGCATGGATTCATTTGGAAGAACAGAGAAGGAGTAATTACATGATCTGGGTTGTATTTCCTGCTCCAGCACCAACATATTGAAGTCTCTGAAGCATTACTTTCATCAGCAAAATGAGCAATAGGGAAGCACAAGTGCTATTACAAAGCACATGTAAAAAAAGCATTATAAGGAGTGGAAGATGGAGAACGGGACAAGACGCTCATATGGTGATGGGGAGGGGGGACAATCCAAAGGGAGCCATCAAAGAATTACTTGTCTCCCCAGGGAACAAGCCTGAGGCACACAAGCTTTGCTCCTGATGCTAGCCAAGGCTGAAAGGCTGGTCACCTTTGAACGCGTGGTGGTTAGAAAGTAGGCCAGAAGATCAGTCGGGGATAAGAGAACACCTGGAAGATAGACCTGGCAATGGAAAAATGGGCCAAATTCCTTAGTGTAAATCTCCTCAAAGCAAAGGTGTAAGACAAGGTCTTTGCTGAGACTCTTCCAAAGTGAGAATTTGCCCTCATTCTCAGCCACAAGCATCTTGCTAACCCACATACTGCCAGAAGATGTGGTATCACAGCGAGATTAACACAGGGGCAATATTTAAAAAAACTTTCCAAGCTAACTCCCTCACTCACAAACATGCTACCAAAGGCTGAAGTCTGTCTGAACTCACAGCTATGGGTGCTCAAGATTAACTATGCAAGCACTCCACTGTTCAGAAGCTATTACAAGATAAATACTACACTGAACACCATAGAAAAAAAATGAGAAGGAATGACATTGTAATAGATACTGTAGCCAAGCCAAAAGAGGAAGTAAGGCTAGTTCCATGCAGCAAGTTATCCAAAAGAATACTATGTATTTGGAATAGTCCTTGCTTTGGTTGTGGGATCTGGACTTTTCTGCAATTAACTTGACAAGTTTCAGAACATTTCAACAAACTGCAGCTCAGCCAGTACTGGAAGTTGACTGCTCTGGTGCAGGATGTAACAGCGTTCTCAACACCAATTCCACCCAGCCCCTGAAGCACCAGGCTTTGTACATGAATATTCCATCCAGTAAAGGGTGTATGTTTTTAAGTAGAGAAACTGCAGGTGTACACATTACTTTTGGCCCCCATGGGCCTCAAGTAATTCAACAGCTGAAGTACCTCAGGCACAGACCATAGCAGGTCCCCTCTCAGCTCACCACCACCACACTGCAAGCACTCTGATACTCCTCCATAAGAAGGACAGGTACCATTTACTAAACCTTTCATTTCTGCAGGTGTTTGGTTTTCTTTGGAAGGAGCAAGAACCCTCAGGCTATCTTGTGGGATCTAGTAATAACTGAAATGGCACAAACACAGCAATAAGAAGATCTAATGAAGAATGAAAGTCAACTATGACACAAGCTACCATAAAAACACCACATTTTTTTTCTGCAAGTGGCAAATTTACTCTTCCACCAGCCAGCTGTGACTCCAGAGAACAGGATGGAGTCTGGCAGCCACATCCCAATGAGATGGCGGCCATGCACTCAGTTTCCCAAGGATCACCAAATTAAGCGACATTCATTAAGTGGCCCTTGTGAAACAAAAAAGGCTGCTTCAGCACACATAATCACATTCATAAACTGCACAAACCAGCAATGCTTTCAGCACAAAGCCCCACTTGGAGTGTTGTCATGAGAAGAAAGGTAGCAAAAGAAGATTCCCATACACCAGTATTGCCCCAGGGAATGCTCCATGCAGAGCACCGTCCTTGGGATGCAGCCTCACCGCCAGCTCGGTGAGGCTGTTCCTGCACCAGCAAGGCTGTTGGGACAGGGCCGTAAGAGGGGAAAAGGTACGAGCTAGCTCAGCAGCCACAAAGATGAAGTGAGACCTCGTGCCAAGATCCGGCTGCCAGAGCCCTTTTTGTACCTGGCTGCTCCATTCTCAGGTCGGGGCAGGGAGCATGGGGAAGCAGGGGAAGCTGAGGGGAGGAGGTTCACCTGCAGAAGGAGCCACTTCTCACAAAAAGAGCCCCAGTCCCCAGCAGGCGGTAGGAGTGAGACAGTACTGGTTAATTTTTCTCTGAAGTAAAGACTGGATCAAAACAAATAAACATAGCGAGGAGCAAGTGACACAGAAGGGTTCAATTTAGCCTTAAGATGATGGGTAAAAAGGCGATATTGATGTCAGAAATGCCAACACAGCATTTGTGTTGCCGGGTCAAACAGGCGGGCAGGTGCTAAATGGGGTTATTTAGAAACTGGGACTGAAGCATGAGCAGACAGTAGACGTGTTAGGTGCATTTCTTTTTTCCATCTCACAATAAAAATCATGTCAGGAACAACCACAGCCATCACAATATTTAAAAGACCTAAATCCTGAAAGTTATCCCTGGTGTAACCCTACAGCATCATTACATCAGGGATGAATCTGTCCCAATATCTTAATTTTTTTTTTTTTTTTTGCCATTTCTCAGCTTTTAAAGCTAATATACCTGTAGAAGAGCTCAGCATGCAAGACTGACAACAGCAAATTCTTCTGCATCGTAACAAACCCAACGCCAGGAAGCATGGCTCAATCCCAAGCAGTCCCACAGCACCCAGTCAAGGAGGGGCACAAAGGCATCCCTGCCTGCGCACAGACAGCAGCCCTTCGGGACTGATGCTCTTTTGGTCTGTGCTCTTGGAAGTGCTGCCATTCTGCAGGAGACAAAATAAAGTCATCAGCTTGGCCACTGATCAGCAATTATTAAGACTTCCCAGCAAACAGAAACAGAATAAATAAAAACTAAGAGCTGTGTGAAAGAGAAAAATATTGATTTTTTTTTTTTTTTCATACTCATGTAATCTACCCTCCTTCCCAGAGCAGGCAGGGGAGGAGGGGAAAGCAGAGTGCCCATGAAGCAGCGACGCATGCCTGGCTCGCTGTCCTGAAACCCTTTCCAGCTTGCAGGTCTTGAATAATTAAATGCTGTTTCTTCCACCTTTTTTTCCCCTGGTATGCATAACAGACTGCTGCAGAAGGTTTCCTTTTACCTGGGCAACACGCATCCCTCCCCTCACAGAGGTCCTGGAAGCACATGAGCCCACACAGTACACTCACCCCCTTGCCACTGATCCCAGGAATGTGACACTCCAGTGAACGCTCAGTAGAGACCTCTAATTTATAAGACTACCTCAGATACAAGGAAACGGTATTTTGGCTCTTCCTGGGTCTGCTGAGTTTGTTATGAAGCAATAAAAAGACATTCAACAACTCACAGCCCAGAATCTGACTCAATCTTCAACACTTGATGAAGTTGAATATTAGGTGCTTCACTTGGCTTGAGTCTGTCTCTATTTTGGTGTCCACGTTACAGCTGCCAAAGATCTGACTGTGAAACCTACCACAGGTTAGAAATGCAAACAAGGCACTGCACGGATGGCCCTGCTGTGTAGTACTGTACAGAAAGTGTTCACTGGACACAATGAAGAGATATTATTACATGAAATCTAACAGATATGAGAATTCAAATACAAGAATATCTCAGATTCAACAGAAATTAAAGCAGCAAGAGCTGTATATATTTTTGATGCATAAGTGGCTTACACAAGGTCAGCTTTGAAAAAGATTTAGAAATATGCCCCTTGTTTTGTTTTCTTATTTGAAGAATGAATGTGAACTCAGACGTTAGACTGGAACCGAAGAATATTAAGTGCCCACTGGAGAAGAAACAGAGCTTGACAGCAAACCAGACAAGAGAACAGCTTGCGACAAGAGAAAAGTTTCAGGACTCAGCCCTGTTATGAGTTGAAAGACATCGGTATTTATAAGGGGAATCACACCCTTATTTGTCAGTTCAATGGAGATGGATACAACACTCTTTCCCAATTCTTTCTACCTGTTTAACAGTTTAAGGGGTAACTTTGTTTGTGCTCAGAAAGCCAAGAGGCTCGGAAGCCTGGAAGCATGGGGAGGGCTCTGTTTGTCAACACATCAGATACGCAGCAGCAGCTACACCACAAACCTGTTCTGTGCCTGCCGCATCACTGATCTTTAGCTCTGAAATGGTGTTCCAGCAGGGACCGAGGCAAGCCGGCATGCTGCTGCCAGGGCTCAGACTGCTACTGCCCTTGCTCTCCCTGTGGGATAACACCGACTTAATGCCCCTGTGGGCCACGCAGCGTCCCGAGCAAACCCCCCGGGTCCACAGCCATGTGCAAGCCTTCCAGTCACAGAATGCCACGCAGCAAAGCCTGCCCAACAGTGCCTTGACCCTTTGCCTAGGGGAATCAGGATATGAAAACCTCACTGAAATGAGTACATAATTTAAAGAAACATTCCTACAGACAGGAAGTTGTCAGTATTTTGGTGATGAGATTTTCACCCTTCTCTGTCCTTGTGCCTGTACTCCCCATCCTTCCGTTCCCCCCCCCACCCTTCCCTGAAGCATAGGTTGCTTTCTAACACTACATAGATTTTTGCTCCAATGCACAGCATGATCTAACTAATTCGCACTTCATTGCTCTGCACACCTCATCATTTGCACATGAAAACAGCAGTTTCTCTATCCCTCCACTCGCTGCCTGCTTCTTCCTCCTCCTTCTCCATCAGCCACCTCCTGCACCTTCTCAGCAAAACTCTACTACAGAAGCTGCAGTGAAGAGGCTCACATTACCAGGACTCCATTGCTTCTACAAAATTTACTAGCATGCTCTGAAGTCTCATAAATAATTCAGGATATACAACCTTTGTCAGGTAAATGAACGTGCCGTTTGTAATCCATCACTCCCGGGTTTCCGACACAGTGATACACATACTCCCTGTTGGGACAACCCATATTAATTCACAAATTCCCCAAGTGTCGGTGTGGGATAGGTCAGCAGAACAGTTTTGGCACCAGCAGAACCCAAGGAAATCCAAAGTCTGCTCAAAGTTCAGTAGATTCATAACAGACACCAGTGCAAAAGCAGCTCCAGCCTAGCCCATGGAAAGAGCAGCTCCATTCCCACCCTTCTTGGACAACAAAAGGAGGATCATGGTCAGGGAGGGCAGGAGACTCATTCTTATCAAAGATCTCCTTTTCATTGCAAGAACTTCAGGGATTTTTGACATAAATCAGAACAAAAAAATCATGCTGCATCTTGTACTTCCCGGGTTCAACTCTATACACTTCACTGGTGCACAAAGGTGCTTGGCTCATTAGAGAGATGCAAACTCAACTTCTGCTTTGGCAACTGTGCCCAAGGCTTTATCATCATCAGAGCTGTTGCACTTAAATGGTTTATAGCCCTATTTAGCACCCAATCTGATTGCTATCAGCAATAACCTCCTCTGGAGTTCTCCAGGGGAGGAGGCCTGATCCTGGTTCTCCTGACAGGGAACCTCCTGTGGCCAGTTGAGCTGAAGAACAGCTCCTGCGCTGTCCCCACCAGACCGAGAGCAGCTCCCGAGGAGGCGGCACGGTAGCCTAATTACAGGCAAGAATAACGACCTTGTGCAGAGTTAATGAATAGATACAGAAACCACAGACCGTGCAACCTTTGTCTGGCCTGACTGCTCTTCAGATCCTTGTGTCTCCTGCCCTGCAGCCTTTTCACCCGTCACAGGCTGATCTGGCTAAATACCCTGATCGCTCCTGCATCAGTCTGTTGGAGAAACA
The DNA here is from genome assembly GCA_033124195.1 of Coracias cyanogaster. Taxonomy (NCBI): domain Eukaryota; kingdom Metazoa; phylum Chordata; class Aves; order Coraciiformes; family Coraciidae; genus Coracias; species Coracias cyanogaster. The sequence continues at coordinate 5,383 of JAVSBS010014753.1, read as the reverse complement.
CTTTGCTTTACAGCAGAGGAATTAATCCTTTGGTCTGGGTAAACACCTTTCCTTTCTTATCATATTTATGACCCAAAAAAAAATGGCTGAGACGGGATCGGAAGGATCACAGGACAACTGTCAAAATTATGAAGAAAATCCATGTGCATTCTCTGAAAGATCAAGTGATTCAGCCTAAAGAAAACCATGCCAACAGCTTGTTGATAGAAATCAACTCTCCTGTAACAACAGTTTGTACATCCCAGTAACAAACAATAATAAACTCAAGGATGAAGGCTACATTGCAGGAACAGCTCTAAAGCAACAAAGTACTACCAACAGCCCAGAGAAAAAAAAAATAATTTGGCTAACAAAACATATTTTGCTTTCAGGAGGCTCCTGGAAACGTAAATATCAAAACATTCGGATACTGTCCTTTCTTGCTGAATATTTCACTCAAGTATTTTGTTCGGTAATGACTTTTACTTCATCCCACTTGAGTATTTCATTGGCTGAAAAAAGCCTTGTCTGAGTAGCAGGGTTTGTGCACATGTACAATGTTACAGTGTGCAGATGCCCCAGCACTTAAGCCCTCAAGAGCCTTTCTGATGGCTTTTGAAGCCAAACACCAGGAAGCTCATTCAAGGATACATTTTCAGGTTTCCGTTAGGCCCTATGTAACCACCTTCAGCTTTTAGGGGACTGTTGCACACGTGCATACAACACACACAGAGCTTCTTTACCAACCAGCTTCTGAGCTATGCCTGTCACAACACCAAGCATGAGCCCACTTCCACCCTCAAGTCTACACGCAGGACCCTCGTCGATAGCAGTGGGAACCCACACACTCTTCCAAGAGACTCTAAATTAACAATTTTTCAACTCAAGCTCCTGAAACCACAATCTTGAAGGGGATCACTGCAGGCAGGGTACAGTGTTGAGATGTCACAAGGACAGGCAAGCAAGCGGTAATGCCCTGCTCTGTAACGCTCGCCCTTTGCCCATGTGAGACTTCAGGAGGAAGCATTCAGGAACAGTAACAGAAATGGAGAAAAAAATTTGAAATGCCGAAGAAATATTGCAAATGGCTTATAAAAAAAAAAAAAACAACATTTGGTCCCCTCCCTGGGGCTGTTCTTTTCGCTCTGGGCAGTTCAGGGTGCCTCCGCACACCCCAAAGCAGATTCTGACACTGATGCACAGCCTGTGTGGGGCTGTTGCTGGGACACTGGGTGTTTGTGCCTCCACTGGGTACAAGTTCTCCCAGAGGCTGCTCAGCCCTCGCAGGGATGGAGTGACGTGGGCTGTCAGTCACCCACCAGGCTAGATTGCCCTCCCAGGGAGCTGTCTCTCCGCTCAGCTGAGTGTAGCAGAAGACAAACAGGGCCATTTCCCCACTTCTTCTCTGCTCCTTTCCAGGCAAGTTCCCTTCCAAAGCATCAAAACCTTAATTGGAAGATATTTTCTGACTGCATAGCAGGTGGGCAGTAGAATAAGAGGCGCTTCCTCTACATGGCATCCCACAAACCCTAAAACATCCAGTCCTAATAGAGTTATTTATTTCAAGCCCTGCTAGTCCAGATGTGCCATCACTACCAGCATCATTAACCTCATTTGGGGTGAACTGACAGACGTACAAATCAAAACCTGCTAAAAGGAAGCAATTAATTTGGTAGAGGCAGCCTTAAGCCCACCTTCCAGCGGTGATGGGCACCTATTAGGCCTCTCACCAGGAGCCTTTGCTGCCCGCTATCCAACAGTAACACTGGTAATACCTCCAGCTTGCTGCCCAAAACTACTGTAGCATCTGACAAATGCTAAAGCTCATGGCAGAGGGGCAGGACCAGACCCCAGGCTGGCGTTTTCCCCTGCAGACATCCCTTTCTCCCGCTGAGGTGCCCCGTAGAACAGCAAGGAAGCTGAGCCTCACCAGCGGCCGCACAGCAATTCTGCTCACACCTGCTTCCTCACAAGAAGCAAACAGCTCACCACCCTCTAGCAGATGGCAATTTTCTTTCAAGTCCAAGCGACAAAAAGCCTTTCTGCAAAGTGAGGAGGGGGCTTGTTCTGCTCCTGGGCAGCGGCACCAGCAGACACATTCTCCAACACTCAACACGCACAAGATCCCCACTAACGGGAGGCGATGGCAATACAGGTGCAGGACTCCCCTGACTGACCAGGCTTTCAATCATCTAATACTACACGTCTCAGAAATTCAAGCAGAGGTTGTTACCGTGCTGCCACAGGAATCTGTCTGCATGTTATTTAAAAGAAAAATTAACCGCAACCAACAGCCTTTCTTTGCACAGCCATTAATCCCATTGACCACACAGATGCACATTCTTGTACGTGACCATTCCCAAAAGGAGCCTTGTCAGTCAATGGACATCACCTAACGTGCCCGCCCCAACGGGCTTGTTCCAATCTGGGATTTTGCTTTTTAAATCTCAATTAGAAATTTCCCTTTTGGACAACTGGCTGAGCCGAGCCTTCCTTGGCTCAGCATAAGATGATTAAAACCATGCTACCCGGGAGAAGAGAGATAATGTGGAACAGCAGCGATTTATCAGGGACAGAACCAAGAATCAACACACAACCACTGATGATAATTAGTACGATTGTAACAACAACAACAAAAAATATTTATTTTGTTCTTTCCCCTCCTTGGGCAAAATATTCTAATCATTCCGTGTGCTGCCTGTCAGAATGAAAGAGTTCTGGGGCTGCTTAAAAAAGCAGCCTCATTTTTGAGAGTCCTGTCGTGAAAGATGACTTAAGTGATTTACAGAGAAAACCTCCAAAGACAAACAAGGTTTCTAATCAATGCTCTGAATCATTCACAAGGGTGTATTGTCCAAAGTAGGAGAAAATTGGCTCGTAGCAGGAAGAATTTAGCAGCTCATCTCATCAGCTCAACACAGCTTCTGACCGGCAAACCTTCCAAAAAGACTCCAAGTTATATCTAGCATCTTTAAAAACAGGTTGCAAACAGGCAGCCACTCGGGGTGGAAACAGTCCCTTACCCGGAGCGTTGTTCTAGCCTTGGTGCCAGCTACCATTGCACCCTCTGCTCCCATTAAATATTTCCTTCCCGAGAAACGCTCAGGCAGCCCTAGGGCACAGCTCGCCAGGCGTTTCAGCCCACGTGTTACGGCATTAACCTAGTGCCCACCAATTGTGCACCATCATCAAATATCCATTTGTGACTCTTCTTTTCTCCAGGTTCACAAAACAGGTCATAAGGGGAATAGAACGAGCAAGCAGATACCAGGTCAGGCTGAGGTCTGTCGTGCCTTCTGTGTCTCTTCTCCAGATGCAGCCAGACAGCGTTACTTCCCGCCAGAGGCACACATGGAATTAGTGGCCTTCTCAGGACCATTCCTTCATTTTTGCAATAAATTATTAATTTTTACCAGTCGGTTCAGTTTTTATTCATCTTGCCTCTCCCAGTACAGGATCAAGCCCGCTCCGATAAGATCACTGATAAGAAAGCACAAAGCTAACAAAATCTATCCTACTAAACCCCACCAAATAATCAGGAACAAAACTGCTTGGCTAAGAAGCTGGCACAGTTTATTAGAACGATATAGGTAACAATCAGTCTGGGTGAGGGAAGGCCAATGCATTATGTACAAATCATACACCTCTCTAAAGTATGTCTCTCCTGGCATTGGAGCCCTCTTATAAAACTTCCTGCAATTAAAAAGAAAACACAGTTCTGACTCGTAGACTGGTACCCAGAGGAGAGTTATTCTACAATACGATTCTGCGTTTTGAATTCAAGAGAAAGCAACAAGTTACAGCCTCCAGAAAAGCTGCTGAAATATCAAAAACATCCCACAAACTTTATCTGTGCCTCGCCACATCCATAACCCCCTTTACTTCTATAGGTATCTCATGGAAGTAAAGATTACTCATGTGAGAGCAACACTGGATCAGGCCATAAGGCTGTGGTGTTTGGAGGAGAACTGGCACGTTCCCTCTCCTCCCCCTGTAGGTAGATGTTTCTCAGAGTCTTAGTCTGAAGAATTTCTGTATTTATGTGACAGCAAGCAAAGGGAACCCGTCAGCTCCCAAAGGTCAAAGATATTTAGAAATATGGATCCACGACCCAAAAGAATCCAGAAAGAATCTGTTTGAATGGGAGGTATTTCTGAATAAACATGGAGTGCAAACAGCCGTGCCTTTGGTGAAGCCAGATATTACCATGGTAAGCTACGGTTCTCCCGAATAAACAACACTGTTTCTTCTGCCGATGAGCCTTCTTTTCAGAAGGCCTGACTGCATGCCTGTAAAAATGTACTTTGAGATCAAAGACATTAATCTAAAGGGCTTTCAAAAATACTTCCTATGACATACATATAAAAAACATATTTCTATTCTTGAACAAGTCAAAAATGACAAGAAAATTGTGACATAAAGCAGTGCACATCCACCGGGGCAGCACAAAGTTAAGGGCAACACTGCTATTATTAACTCCATGTCATTGAAATCTTTCCCCCACCTTCAGAAACGCAGCCTGTAAGGACACGGTGTCAGCCTTTACTTTGAATCGTCTGGATTTTTTTTTTTTTTTTCTAGTTTTGTGTCAACAAACCTCAGCATTTCATAACGGAGATGACAGCCTCTTAAAATACATCTCGGCAAGATTTCGCATAGCTGCGTGGAGGGGGACAGGGCTCCAGGTTATGATGGCAAGAGAGCCGAAGGCGTTAGCAAATATTCCCAAACATTAACTTCCAAAACGCTCGCTTTCTTCCAAAAAAATCTATTTATATCCTTCCTGCAGCGACTCTCCAGTCCCCCACCCCCTCACCCAAAGGAGCCGCTTTCCGACTTTCAATAGATTACAGCCAATTTCTGCCGGTCCACAGGGAGGGAGAGGAGGAACCGCCAGCCCGGTAGCCTGTGGGACTATCCATCTATTGTCAGTTTCTGCTCAAACTCCGGAGGGTACGGCCGGTTGTGGGTCCCAGATTGTGTGCTTGAAACGGGGGTGGGGGGGAAAGTCCTTTTTCGCCTTTCCCCGCTCCGGCCACATCAACGCCTCGGTAGCCGGCCCGCACACCGGCACCCGCCGGGGAAGTTTGCGCTTTCCAGCAACTTTGGGTCCGTTCCTCGCCCCGCCGCGCCGGCGGCCGGCAGGGAGCGGGCGGAGACCCCCGCGCTGACCGCATCCAGCGCGGCTCGGCTCGGCACAGCGCAGCGCCGGCACCGGCAGCGCACGCCGCGGCCCGCGCCGCAGGCTTGGCGTCCGGGGCGACGGCGTCCTCGAGCTGTCGGGACGGCCCGGCCAGGTCGTCGAGCTCCAGTCCGTACCCGGAGAGGAACAGCTGGATGTAGAGGGTCAGTGAGGTGTGGCCGGGGGAGAGGACGAAGCGGTCGCGTCCGGTCCACTCGGGGT